>PVLC010024541.1:0-24499 GCA_004027655.1 Graphiurus murinus | reverse complement strand
TCCTTCCTTCCTTCCTTCCTTCCTTCCTTCCTTCCTTCCTTCCTTCCTTCCTTCCTCCCTCCCTCCCTCCCTCCCTCCCTCCCTCTCCCTCTTCCTTTCCCTTCTCCCTCTCTCTCCTTCTCCTTCTTCTCTTTCTCGTTCTTTCTTGGTACTGGTGATTAAACCCAGGAGCATTCTACCTCTGAGCTACATCCCCCAGCCCCCTTTTAAAAGTTTCTTTTCTTTTTTTTAAATTTCAAAACAGAGTCTTGTTAGGTTGCTGAGAGTCTTGCTAAGTTGCTGAGGCTGGCCTCGAACCTGTGAACCTCATGTCTCAGCCTCTTGTGTACGGGATTGCAAGTGTGCATCAGCATGCTCAGCTGTGTTTGTCTTTTCAAGCTCAATTTCATAACCAAATTTTTCTCACTCAGCCCAAGTTTTTAGCTTTCAGCTCTATAATAGGAACCGGTTCACTATTTAGTGCTTATTTTTTAAAGTAAAATGTGTGGCTTTTTCAGCATTCAACTCTGCCGACATCCACCTGTTGATCCTTCATGAGGGTTCTCCAAGCTGGGCCCACTTTAGTTATAGACCTCAGGCCACCAGACGATGACCCCTCAATTCAAGATAAAAGACTGAGGCCAAGTCAGGTGCAGTAGTGGTAGTACATGCTTGTAATTCCAGTACTTGAGAGGCTGAGGCAGGAGGATTGCAGGTTTGAGGCCAGCCTCAGCAACTTAGCAAGACACTCAAGCAACTTAGTGACACTCTGTTTCAAAATAAGAAATTAAAAGGGCTGAGGGTGTAACTTAGAGATAGAATGCCCCTGGGTTCAATCCTAGTACCAATACATACATGCATACATACATACATACATAGAAAGAAGAAGGAAAAGAAGAAGAAGGAGGAGGAGGAAGAGGAGGAGGAGGAGAAGGAGGAAGAGGAAGAAGAGGAGGAGGAGAAGGAAGAGGAGGAGGAAGCCAAAGAAAAGAAGAGAAAGAATAGAAACAGCTAAGAGTACAGATATACAGTTATGCATTATTTCATGACCCCCGTGTCCTGAGAAGTGAGTCCTCAGGAGGAGGATGAGGAGGAGGAAGAGGACGAGGACGAGGATGAGGGAGAGGAGAGGAGAAGAGAAAGAAGAAACTGAAGTCAAAGTTGTTGGGAACATCCCCAAGTGTACTGTGATAACCGTGAGTTCCATTTTTTACTGATTTCTTTCCAACCTATCGAACATCTCCTGGGTTCAATGCACCTTATCTATACAGTGAGAATAATAAACCCAGGACCCCACAACCAAATTAGGAAAGGTTACACGCTGTCTGGCGCACACTGGGACTCTGTGTGTTAGTGTCTTTCTCTCTCCCGAATCCTTGGGCCTCAGGACTTGCTGGTGTTATGAGAGAACCAGTGTTCACATTCTTGGCTGCTTGTTTTTATCTCGTAAAAACTAGAACATATTTAAGATTCCTTCAGCATGCATGGAGTTGAATTTGATCTCTGTGTGATAGAAACAGGAGCGTCCACACCCTCTCCCTGGCAGGAATTCTAGAACATGTTCAGGTTGGAATCAAACCCATGTCTCTGGGAAAGGCAGGAATGAACTTCCTTGCGTTCCATTGTGCTATTATCTCGGAGCAAAGGATTACAGTGTCCAGTGAGCTTCGATTACATGGCTTCTACTGGAAAAGAAGCAAGAGAAGAGAAAAGAAAAGAATGGAAAGAAGAATAGAAACAGATAGAGATATACAGTTATGCATCATTTCATGACTGCTGGGTCCCGAGAAGTGAGTCCTCAGGCGACTTTGTCGTGGTGTGAACGTCATGGAGTGTGTGATGACACACACCCAGCTGGTGCCTGTGAAACACTCGACGGGCTCCTTGGTGCAAGAGTCCTGGTGAGCAAGGGCACCGGGCTGCTGCCGGAAGAACCAGGCATCCTGCCATACAGCAAGCTGTTTTCTTTTCTTTTTTTTTGGTGGTGGTGGTACTGGGGATTGAATTCAGGGGCATTCTACCTCCGAGCTACCCCCTCCCCCCAGCCCTATTTTTTATTCTTTATTTTGAAACAGGGTCTCATTAAGTTGTGAAGGGCCTCACTAAGTAGCTGAGGCTGGCTGCGAACCTAGAATCCAGTCTCAGCCTTCCAAGTATTGGAATTACAAGCCTACACCACCATGCCTGGCTTCCGCAAGCTGTTTTTTTTTTCTTTCTTTCTCTTTGTTTTTTTTTTTTTTTTTTTTTTGCGGTACTGGGATTGAACCCAGGGGCATTCTATCTCTGAGCTACTCCCTCCTCCAGCCCTATTTTTTATTTGAAACAGGGTCTCACTAAGTTGCGAAGGGCCTCATTAATTAGCTGAGGCTGGTTGCAAACCCAGATCCTCCAGTCTCAGCCTTCCAAGTACTGGGATTACAAGCATGCACCACCATGCCTGGCTTCAGCAAGCTGGTTTCTATAAGTAGGAGTACACCTTAATGATAAAAAAGCATGTGTAGTAAATACACAAATGAGGAACACAGTTTACTCTCGAGTATCACATGCCATCCATGACTGTATGTGTTGGACTTGCAAGACTGGCAGCACAGGAGGTTTCTTTGCACCCAAAACACCACACTAACCATGAGAACAGTCTCTGTGCTGGGATATTATGAGGACTCTTATGGCAAGAGGCAGTAGATTGCTCAGCTTTGATGTGATCTCATGGGACCACTGTTGCCATGTGGCCTGTGATTGGCAGAAACATCTCTCTGCAGTGCATGACCATCTATTATATTCTATGTGTATGTAGAGCTATCTATTGACTCAGCCATTTAGCTTTGTGGGTATTTCCATCTTCTCTGCAGAGCCACGGCCCCCTGATCTGAGATTGTGATTTGTTAATTCCAAATCATGAATAGCGACAGAGGAAACATTAATTGGGCGTTTGGAGAACAGGCCCGATGTTCTCAGTAGGTGGCCCTTGGAAACTGACTTCCCCTCTCTACATCCCAATTTCTGCATTTGCAAGCTAAGTGCAGTATTACAACCTCAGCTGTGCTGAATTATTAAGAACTTCCATTTCTATTTTTTTAAAAGTCTGTGCCCAGAGCTGATTACCATGTCTGCCATGCTATGGACCCACGACCAACGGGCTGAATGAGCGGGTGGAAGTGAATGGATGTGGCAGGTAGTGGATATGTACAGACTATGGTTGGCGAGACAATTGGTAGCATTTCCTGGTGGGGACAGTCTGGATGGCTGCCTTCGGTTTTCTTTCTTGGTCTCATCCAGTGATTCCCAAAAGAAATCCTAGGATGATGTGAAATGGAGCTGTCTTGTTGAAAACAAGGCTCTCCTGGTCTCACTATCAGCTGGGGCTTGAGAATACACATTCTTACTGCTATGATTCTAATTTACCTCAGATTTTGAAGATGATTGTTAGTTCTTGGATTTGCCAATCTTGGGAGGATTTGAAACTTTGACTTGTGCTTACATGACCTTGGTGAACACCAGAAAGTCAACCGTCAACTTCTTGATTTGTTTGTCTACCAACATTCCCAGCATCCTGAGGAGAAACCAGGTTGACTCTCACCTCTTCTATGGCTGTGCAGACTCTAGAATGGGCCAGCAGGGGGCGCTGGATGCTCAGATATACTATACCTGCCTCTCCTCCCTCTAGTCCCAAAATCTTTATTAATTTTTCTTTTAAAAGTTGGAAAAATCAACCTTTAGGATTTCTTTCCTTAGAAAACTAGAAAAAAATCAAATGTGCCTGGAAAAAATGAAATTTCTTGTCTTTTTAATCGAATCAGCCCGAATCTGTCTTTATCGGGGTTTTTTTATTACATATGGTGACTTCAGACAGAAGGACCCACCTTCTAAATAAGACTATCTTTTTCAATTTCATTCTTTATTTAGTGGAAGGAGAAAAACTCTGGGGTTTATTTTATGGAAAAACACAGCACAGCACAGCACTGTATATCTGTATATATAAACCTCTGAGAAGGTGTTGCCACTGACAGATTGTCCAAGTCTGAATAACTGTCTATCTTTTCCAGGCCTGGAGTATATTTTTTTCCCATGAATTTATATTTTGATAGATTGCTCCTCGTATACAAAATATATGTTACTGTAGAAAAATTATAAGGCACAGATATGCAAAAAAGAGAATAAAAATCACTACAGTGTCACCATACCAAGACAACACTATAAATATTTGATTGTAGCCAAATTCTCTCATTCTCCCTCTCTTTTGCTCACTATAGTGTATGCATATATAATTATATTGTGCATACTGTTTCCTTGCGTACTTTTCCACAAAATAACATGCCATCATCATACCCACGCCTATGAACAAGCTTCAACGCCATCATTTTAAATGGCTATGTAGCATTTTCTCATAATGAATGCTCCGCCATATTTTCAACTATTCCCCTGGTTAAAAAATGCAAACAACTTGAAATATTTAGGAAAGTTATAAGTATCCCTGTGATGGATATTCTTTGATGTAGAAGCTCATGCGCATCCTTAATTATATCAGATCTGTTATATTTTAATAGATATTTGCAGTGGCTCATAAGTATGCATGGGCTGGGGTGTTGTGATTTGCTAAGTATTTTTGGCAGAGAATAAATTCATGTATGCATAGGCAGGCCTGGGCAGCTTTATCTCAATTGACTTTTTTTGGGGTGGGGGGAGTGATTTGTTTTCCTTTCCTTGCTTGTGTTTCTAGAAAGTTGTTAATGAAATGGAATATTCGCCTGTCAATTTTTCTGTGACTTGGCCAAGGTGGGGAGCAAGATAGAAAGGGGAGGTACAGGGAGGTGCAGCTGGCTGCTCTATTTAACCTACACGATTTTTAAGTCAGTAGCCAACGAATCAGATAAGCAACTTAATATCCAGGCACCACACCTCTTAAAATTTCCTACAGTTTCCTCCAGGATTCCAAGGGATTGTGGGAAAATATGAGAGGTGGCAAATAGGGGGTATATTTGAGACCAGAGATTCCAGTACAACTTGGAAGCATGCCCTTTGAGAGCACACAACTGTTGTTACACCTGACTAGGAGCTTTAGTAGGGACTTTTTTCTATAGGAGGGGTGACAGCAGGGTCCCATCCCCTACTCAAACTCATACTTTGGGATTTATCTTTCGCTTTTGTCTGGTTTTCCTTTAACACGCGCTGAGCCCTGGGTGTGCTCTGCACCATGCCCTGTAAGGGAACTTTTACATGTGTAAAATCATGTCCAACAGACCAATCATTCTATCAGAAGAAGAACAGCCATCTAGAGGTAGCCGATGTGGTGGCTCAGGCTTGAGACAGGAGGATCGCAGGTTCAAATCCACCCTCAGCAACTTTGTGAGGCTTTCGGCAACCTAATGAGACCCTGTATCCAAATAAGAAATAAAACTACATAACTCCCCCAAATAAGACTATATAACTTCCACGATTCCATCATTTCTTCCTACACTTCCTCTGACTGTCTCTCAAGTCATCTGTCTCCTTCTGAGCATTGCAGAGCCAGCAGCTTTCTAGAGAGGTTCAATGGAACTTTCTCTGAAATAATAACCCTCCAAGAGAAATAGAATATTCTTTTACCCAAACTTTAACGTGCTCCCATTAATTGCCAGTCAATTGGCAGGGAAAAGACAGACAGCAGAAACATAAAATATCACAGATTCACTCAACCCATATTTTGGAGGGAACCTAGGATATAGAGTTTAGTTCAGTAAACATGAAAGAGTAGCCATGATCCTGGGGCTTAGCAGACTTATACCCACTTCCCAGATGCAGGAACTGAGGCTCAGAGGGGCATAAGCTCTGTCCGAGGCTGCACAGCTCCCTCCTCCATTCCCCCTTCATCCACCAGCTCCCTGTGCTGGTGAGAGTCACAGACCAGCTGTATTCCAGGAGCAACGGGAGGGGCAATTACAAGTAGCTACAGTCATGTCCAATAGATCAATTGTTCTATCAGAAGAAAAACAGCCATCAAGAGGTAGCCGGCGTGGTGGCCCATGCTCGAAATCCCAGTACTTGGGAGGCTGAGACAGGAGGATCGCAGGCTCAAATCAGACCTCAGCAACTTTGTGAGGCTTTCGGCAACCTAGTGAGACCCTGTTTCCAAATAAGAAATAAAATCAGGCCGGGCGTGGTGGCGCACGCTTGTAATCCCAGCATTCGGGAGGCTGAGACTGGAGGATCCGGGTTCGCGGCCAGCCTCAGTTACCTAGTGAGGCACTCCGCAACTTAGTGAGACTCGGTTTCAAAATAAAGAATAAAAAAAATAGGGCTGGGGGTATAGCTCGGAGGTAGAATGCCCCTGAGTTCAACCCCCAGTACCGCAAAAAAAAAAAAAAAAAAAAAAAATCAGGCTGGGGAATCTAGCTTGTAGAATGCCTCTGGGTTCAATATCCAGTACCCCCACCCCCACCCCCCAAAAAAAAGGTGGCATTTGACTTCCCTCCTCCGAGTCTAGGCTGACTTTAAGGACTTGCTTCCAACAGCCTGTGTTGGAAATGAGGCTCCATGACTTCTGGGGCGAGGCTGGAAGCACCTTGAGGCTTCAGCCTCCTTCTCTTACTCTCCTGCTTCTCCTCCTTGGGATGGTCTCTCTTAAAACCTGGTCACCATGCTCTGATCACCCCAATCCAAGTCAACAGGCCCAGCCTTCGGATGGTCCACACCCAGGCACCAGCCACCTGTGTGCAGAGGCCTCCAGCAGTCTGAGTCTTCACATCTGAGGCCCAGACACTGAGGCGTCTGCAGAGATGGCCTCTGCCACTGTCCACTGTCCACAGTCTTGAATTGCGGAGCCCAGGAGCATGATAAAGGGTTGTCATTTTCTCTGAGACACACACACACACACACACACACACACACACACACACACACACACACGAAAGAAGAACAGAAAGGGATGGAAGAGCAGCCCAATGGACGCATACAGGCCCTCCTCACCCGAGGTGACACAGGGCCCCTGACTCACCTGGGGTACTCTGCAGGCGAGGCCACGACCTAGGCAGAAAAGAGAACCATGTCAGTGTCCACTGGGAACTCATGCAAGGGCTGTCATCAAAGGCCACTCCACAAGTCCCCCCTGACACGCCTTATGTCTGTATTACTGTGGACTTGAAGTAACATATCATTAAGGAAAAATATGGAGAATAGAAGAAGGGGTGTAGGAAAAACATGAACCCCCACATTGTCAAGGATTCTCATGTACATACGTGTATGCGTGTGTGAAGGTACCTGCATACATGTATGCCTGCATGCATGTAAACATTCATATGCATGACAATGACATGAAAGAATGTACAGGATACCGATGTGATGAAAGCATTCTGCCTTTCAGTGTTACTAAAAACATATTTATGGCCTTGATGGTATTTTACAGGGGAAGTTAGATTCTGTCCAGTTTCGACTATTGCAAACAATAGTGTTGCTCACATTTTTAACCCCATCTCTGAATGTGTCCATGGACAGAGGGGTCAAACCGTGTGGGCGTTCTAGGTCCCTGGTTTTACATTTCTTGCTGCCTTCAGGATGAGGGCGTGTCAATTTGTGTTAACTCACACTCTCACCCACAGAATGTGGCGTGACCCTCTCCCTGTGTCTCAAGCCACATCTCCCACTGGGTGCTCGAGGCCTCATTTTACTTCCTCGATGACTAGTGAGATCAAATAGTCGTTATTATTTTTAAAATGGTTTTGGGCCATTTGCATCTCTTCTTTGGCAAATCCTCGGGACGTGACGTTGTCCATTTTCCAACCCGGCAGGTCTCTGCATAGTTCCCATATATTTACCCTTGCACATTCTACTTTGGGGAGCTGCTTTTTCCTAGATTTCAGAACCCGTTTGAAAAGCCCAGAGGCAAGAAAAAGCTCCAAAGGGTGCTGCTTCCGCCAGCCAGTCGACTTGTTTGTGCCTTTAGTCATCCCTGGTCCTCGCGGTACACCTTTCCTCTGAGGCTCCCGAAGTGCGTCACAGGAGCAATTAATTGAGCATCGCAACACACACCGGGGTGTAAATATTTATGAGGTCTCTGGGTGGCTGGGACGTTGGGCATAGAAAAGTTAAGCAGTGAGGTGTTAGTGACCGGGGGTCCAACCCTGCTACCTTCTCTCTGCCAATTTCATCCTCAAAATGACTTTCTTGGGGACCTGTTGCTATTCCAGATTTGCAAAAGGGGAAATGGGGCATCCACAGGGCTCAACATAACACCCCAGCCGGAGAGCCACTAAGCTTGGGAGGTTTGGTGCAGCTGCGGCCTCCGAGCCCTGGGGGTTAGCAGCTGGAGCCCTTTCAAGTTGCCTGAGATCCTGCAGAAATTAACAGTAAATCAAGCAGCGAGGAGCAAGCCATTTGCTTGGGGCCTGTGCGCTCCTCCTCGACACTTTAGACATATGGCCTCTTCCCTGGCATGCTGGTCTTCGATTAAGGCCTCAAAAGGCTCCCCAGACCTGCCACTCGTGACACACAAAACGGAAATGAGATGTTTTTGTGGCTCTGTACCAGGAACACTCTGTAAGTGCGGCCCCACAGCCGGAAGCCAGCGATTCCAGGGCGGGCAGCAAGCAGGGCTGAGCCCGGGGACTCTGAATGGAAGCAAACTCTTCCGGAGATCCTAGAAAGAACCTTGGCTTCTACATCAGCCTTCTTCTGACCTCGGCCTCTTCTGCATTTTAGAATCAAAAGCACATGGGGACAATGTGCTCCAATTTGTGAGTTTTAAAGAGGAGAGAAGGGGAGCCCAGGCTGCAAATGGCTTCACTGAGTAGCTGAGGCTAGCTTTGAACCTTCGATCCTCCTGTCTCAGCCTCCCAAGTACTCGTATGTGCCACCATGCCTAGCTTGGCATTTTTTTTTTAATAGGCCATTTTGACCCATTTACATTTATTCTCACAATTCTTTCTTTTTTTTTTCACCCAAATTCAATATTCATAAACTTTCTTTTGACATAAAAAAAGCTATGCATAAATCATGTATAGTGGCACCCAACTGTAATCCCAGTACTTGGGAGGTTGAGACAGGAGGATCACAGGTTTCAAGCCAGCCTTAGCATCTTAGGGAGGCCCTCAGAAATGTAGGGAGACCTTGCTTAAAAAACAAAATTAGCCATGCGTGGTGGTGCATACTTGTAATCCTAGTACTTGGGAGGCTGAGAACGGAGGATCTGGGTTTGTGGCCAGCCTTGGCCACTTAGTGAGGCCCTCCACAATTTAGTGAGACCTTGCTTCAAAATAAAGAATAAAAAATAGGACTGAGGTAGAATGACCCTGGGTTCAATCCCCAGTACCACGCACACACAAATAAAATAAAATAAAATAAAAAGGGGTGGATGTATAGCTCAGAAGTATAATGCTCCTATGTTTAATCCTGTACTACACACACACACACACACACACACACACACACACACACACACACACAAAGTTATACATAGTTAAAGTGCACAACTTGATGAATTTGAAGATAAGTATGTACTCGTGAATGGACAAATACTATATAATACCATTTTTTAATCTAAAACAGACTCATAGAGATGAGCGGAAGAGTGATTGCCAAGGGTTGGGGTGGGAACAGGGAGGGAAAAGAAGACATTTAGACAGGTCTTGGGAGGCATATTGAGCAGCATAGCACCCATAGTTAACAATAGTTTTGGTCCTACAAGACATTTAGACAGGTCTTGGGAGGCATATTGAGCAGCATAGCACCCATAGTTAACAATAGTTTATTGTATGCTTCTAACCTTGCTAAGAGGGCAGATCTTCTGTTAAGCTTTTTTTTTTTTTTTTTTTTTTTTTTTTTTTTTTTTTTATCATACACACAATACTAATAATCAGTTGGAAGTGGGGAGGAACTTTTGGAGTGCTGGATAGGTTGATAGTACAGATTTCGGCCGGCAGGCATTTGCTGGCTGCACTTTGCAAAGGCAACTTGAGCTTAGAAGCATTAAGCTGCTCACCCGGGGTAGCTCACCAACATGGGCAGAGCCAGGTTCGGGCGCTCTAAGCCCCTTAACTATTTACAAGCCCATAGCCGCATCCAGCCCGCAGAGCTTCCTGTGTCTGGGTGCTTATCTGATCCCCTCTCTCCTCCATGGGACTCAAAGTGATGATGCTCATTCATATGTCATATCCTCTGGGAATCTGCACCCTGGGGCTCTCCGTGCGTCAGTGCAAGCCAAGTGAATTAGCAGAGGAAGCATCAACAAAACAGGGAACGGGGTTGTTATTCCAGCTGAGCCCGCTGCAGTGAGCCAGAGAACCCAGGAAACAAAGGGAGAGGGTGGGGAGGGAGGCTGGCAGCACCCCAGCTGGGGCCCGGGGAGAGGGTGTGTGAATCCCATAGCACTGTCCTGCTGGAGGATAGACATAGTCTTGACCTCAGCAGCTTACAAGCTCTGTGGAAAGGCTCCTGCGTTAACGATCTTTGCAGTTGGACAGCCTAGAGTGACAAACGTCAAGAGATTTGAGGTGCTTGATCCATGCTCCAGCAAGCCCCTTAGCACGCTGCCTCCAGCCAGGGAAAAGTAAGATGCTCCTGGGCTGCCTTCTATCAGCGGCATCAGCAGCATAGCTCTGGTGTTACTGGACGCAGCTGGATGGTGTCCGAGCTTCCCTCTGCCTTCCGCACCCCCTGCGCCCCTCCACATCTGGACCTGAGTGAAGCAGGTCTGCCTTCTGCATTTTCAGTGTCTATAGACAGGGTGACCCCTAATCTTAGGAACAAAGTTTGGATGGTATGTTATTCCGGTCCTATAGAGACAGGACTGGGTCCTGTCTCCAGGGTCAAGCTCCTGGCATGGAGACTAATAACTCATCACCCGTTGAGTGTGGCGTGCACGGTCCCCTCTGGGTCTCCCTGGGCGCCAACTGCTAATCCAGAATTCAGCAGCAAACCCTCAGGAAATGATCCCTGTGATTTCAACACGGTGGCACGGGAGTCCACAAAGTGAAATGCACACAGCTGACCCTGCCCTCACCCCAGGTCTGTGATTTTCAATATTCAAGCCTCATTACAAATACAGATTTTTAAATTATGAGATGTCTTAAAATTTTAGTACTTTTAAATAATTAAATGCTTCTTAAATTTTATTTCTTTCTTTCTTTTTTTTTTTTTTTTGCATGGTACTAGAGTTTGAATCCAGGGGTGCTCTACCGCTGAGCTACTTTCCCAACCCTTTTTAAATTTTTTATTCTGAAACAGGGTCTCATTAAGCTACTGCGTGCTGGTCTTGAACCTGCCATCCTCCTGTCTCTGCTTCCCAAGTACTGGGATTATAGGCATGCACCATTGCTAATAATTTTTAATTTCTAAAGGATATTCAAGTTTAAACCCCCTCCCTCCCCCACCTGTCTCTCCTCTGCCTGACAGAGCTGAGTCTGAGGAGGCAGGCAGGGTATACTTGTCTTCTGCTTATCCATAGGAACAAAGTTTGGATGGTATGTTATTCCGGTCCTATAGAGACAGGACTGGGTCCTGTCTCCAGGGTCAAGCTCCTGGCATGGAGACTAATAATTCATCCCCCATCGAGTGTGGCGTGCTCGGTCCCCTCTGGGTCTCCCTGGGCGCCAACTGCTAATCCAGAATTCAGCAGCAAACCCTCGGGAAATGATCCCGGTGATTTCAAGCTGCCAGCCTTTTCCTCTCCCAACCCTCCACAATTAACTGTTTTAGCTCCACTTCTGAAATTAAAAGGCCACTCCAGAATAAAATTCCTTTTTTTTTTTTTGTGGTACTGGGGATTAAACCCAGGAGCATTCTACCTCTAAGCTATACCCCCAGCCCTATTTTTTATTCTTTATTTTGAAACAGGGTCTCACTAAATAGCTGAGGTTGGCTTTGAACCTGAGATCCCCCTGTCTCAGCCTCCCAAGTACTGGGATTACAAGCATGCACCACCATGCCCGGCATTCCCTTGTTTTTGAAAGAACAATTGTTATTTCCAAAAATCATTAAACTCATTTTAAATATAGAGAGGGCGGAGCGTGGTGGCACACGCTTGTAATCTCAGCATTTGGGAGGCTGAGACCGGAGGATCTGGGTTCGTGGCCAGCCTCAGCTACCTAGTGAGGCCCTCTGCAACTTAGTGAGACCCTGTTTCAAAATAAAGAATAAAAAATAGGGCTGGGGGTGTAGCTCAGAGGTAGAATGCCCCTGGGCTCAATCCCCAGTACTGCAAAAAAAAAAAATTAAAAAATTAAAAAAATAAATAAATATAGAGAGAAGGACCTAAATTTTCTTTTCTGTTTTATTTTTTGATCCTGGGGATTGAACTCAGGGGCATTCTATCTCCGAGATACACTACCAGTCCTTTTAATTTTGAAAGAGGATCTCATTAAGTTGCCGAGGCTGGCCTTGGATCTCCAATATTCCTGTTTCAGCCTTCCAAGTCATCATGCCTGAAAAGGACCTAAAATTCACAAGTTTACTTCCTTCTTCCCTCTCTTTAAATGTTCCCACTGCATCAGGAACTGAACACTTTACATCAGTGTGAGATTTCAAACAAATCTCATGGTAACTCTTGGTGGACATCATCTTTAGCTCTATTTTAGAGATTTTATAGCATTCTAGTACCGAATGGGGCATTGAATACATTGACTAGCTGGACCTGGTGGTGTAAGCTTGTAATACCAGAACTTGGGAGGATCTCAGGTTCGAGGCCAACCTCAGCTACTTAGTGAGGCTCTCAGCAACTTAGCGAGATCCTGTTTCCAAATAAAAAATAAAATAGGGCGCTAGGGGTATAGCCTAGAGGTAGAAATTCCCTGGGTTCCACCCCAAGTATTACAACAAAAAAGACGTTAACTGACCCTTTCATTTTGCAGATGGACTGACTGTGGCCAGCTCCCCCTCGGAGTCACTGGAACCACCTTCATGCTCAGACTGTCTGGTGGCAGGCTGAACTTCCCGCACTGGGAGGAAAAGGCGGTTTGCCTTAGGGATCTGTGGGGTTCAGGTCTGGAAAGGCACACCAGTGCCCTGAGCGTAGGAGACCTGCAGGGCTGAGTTTGCAGGACGCTTCATCCTGGGGGAGGCGTGGTGCTTTGCAAGGCATTTGTATGAAGGATGCTCAGAGCTGCATCTCAGAAAGGTGGTGTCGCATTACACAGCCCGATTAGAGAGCTGAGGACAGGTCCTGGGAGCAGGGCTTGATGCCAGCCAGGACTGATTTTCCTTGCTTCCCAACGCCTCCTCTCATCACCTGCACACACCTCTGGCACCTGTTGGGTTGAGTTCACCCTCATGCAACTAGAATAGAGTGCAACTTGATTTTGGAGACGTCTGAGGCTGAACTTCCAGCTCCTAGCAGGGAGACCAGAGCATGGCCGGCACACGGCCGTGTGCTGTTGAGGGAGCAGGAGCACTGAGCTGGTGAGTGATAAGTACTGTGTGCTCGTGTCCCGGGAAGCATCGACCAGGGCCTCCCGGGCTAAGGTGGCCCAGAGCTGCATCGTGTCTGGGTTTGAACTCAGGCCTGTCCTCTCTCAACAAGGCCAATAGAGTGTCTAGCATGTAAACACAGATACCCCGAAGTTCCCCTGGAAAGGGTTCTGCATTCCTGTTCTGGACTGGAGAGTGTCTTCAACCATCTAGGACTTTGAAGCAGATGAAATTCACCCCAGGATGACATGGGCCAAGACTCGTATTTATTAAGTGAATAAACGGCCCATCATTCTTTTTTAAAGGTATCCCCGAGTAATTACAAGAATCTTTTTTTAAATTTGTGGGACTGGGGATTGAGCCTAGAGACATTCTACCTCTAAATTATACCCCCAGCCCTATTTTGTTTTTATTTTGAAACAGGTCTCTCTAGATTGATGAGAGTCTCACTACTTCTTGAGGCTGTCCTTGAACCTGCAATCCTCTTATGTCAGCCTCCCAAGTACTGGGATGACAGGTGTGTGCCACAACACCCAGCTAAGAATCTTCTTTTTAAAATGAACTGATAATGCCAGGCATGGTGGCGCACGCTTGTAATCCCAGTACTTGGGAGGCTGAAACTGGAGGATCCAGGTTCTCGGCCAGCCTCAGCTAGTTAGTGAGGCTCTCCGCAACATAGTGAGACTGTGTTTCAAAACAAAGATTAAAAAACAGGACGGGGGGTGAAGCTCAGAGGTAGAATGCCCCTGGGTTCAATCCCTAGTACCGCAAAAAAAAAAAAAAAAAAAAAAAAAAAAAAAAAAAAAAAAAAAAAAATTAACTAATAATGGCAGATGTCTATAATCCCAGTACTTGGGAGGCTGAGACTGGAGGATCACAGGTTAAAGGCCAACCTCAACAACTTAGTGAGACTCTGTTTCAAAATAAAAAATAAATTAGGGCTGGGAGTGTATTTCAGAGGTAGAATGCCCCTGGGTTCAGTCCCCAGCACCACACACACACACAAAATTGACAAAAATTGTACATATTCATGCATACACACACACACACACACACACACTGTATAATGTTCAAGTTAAGATTCCTTCTCTTGTCTATTTCATTTTTATTAAGAAAACCACTTAGGGCATGCACATACCTGCAGGGCCCTGGGGAGGACACGGAAGTGTCTGGTGCCACTCATAGCTGTTGTGGCTCCCACCCCTGGCCACGTTGCCTGGTGACGCCATCCTCCTCCAAGATTTTCAGGGACCTGCCCTGCCAGAGCCCATCTGCCTCTCACACCCCCCTCTAAGCTCCTGTGGTGCTTCTTGCTCTGTAATATACACCCTAGAACTCGAAGGCCATGCATGATTATTAATTTATTATTGATTGCATATATACAAACTTTTCCTTTTCCTTTCACCAGCTAGATTTAAAATTCCCTGAGGACAGGCAGCATGTTGCGGTGAGATATAGTCTTTTTAAGATATGCTGTCAATGTCCCAGACAAGTACAAAAAAATAGAAACCCAATTGGCCATGTTGTTGGGTTCCGGTAGCCAAGGAGGTGTTTCAGGGAGATTTGTCATGCCTGGTTTACCTTGGATGTTTCTGGGGGAAGCCCAGGTCTGAAATCTCCTCCACCTCTGTCTAACTTCCCTACTTGGTCTTTGCCTTTCATCTCCTTTTCCTTCCAGACCTCTCTCCCTGTTAAATTTCCTTTGTTGTGTATTGAAGTATCTGGTGCACGCCAGGCACTGTCGGAGGCGCTGGTGTAGCACCCACTACCAGCATCCTAGTATGGCATCACCACGAAGCCCTGGTGGGCTCTGACTTTATTTTCCCTTCTCTCTCCCCTCCCATCAGCCCATGTTTATTGAGCATCGACTATGCAGAAGCCCCTTGGAGACACCGAGAGGAACGCTGGTGGACACCCCCATCTTCCGTGCAAACACTTGCGCCTCAATAATGATCTTGCTGGTGAGAACATGCAGGAACCCAACCCATTCTCTGCAGGGGGAGGGATGGAGGGAGGGATGCAGGGCGAGAAGTGACCCTCAGCTACCTCTTAGCACCATGGAGTCCCAGCTCAGCTTGAACAGGTGACCCAAGGCCAGAGCAGACAGGCAGCAGTGCCAGCAGCTCCTGGTCGTGCCTGGTCTGAGGGCTCAGAAGGAGACCCGCTAGTGCACAGCATGGAGGAGAGCTGCTGTCCCCTGAAGATGAGGTCTGACCCTCAGGACCCCAAGAAAGCACAGCCACCTGCACCTCGTCCCTCTGGAGGGGACTATTGCTGCAGGTGCAAGTGACACAGGGGAAAGTCACAGTCGATGAGGAGCTGGAAGGAAAGGGTCTTGGGGTGGTGGGCATGAAGGCCACTGTTAGTATCAACGCTGCCTAGAGCAGGGCAGGAGGAGACTGGTGTGTAGAAAATGGGGGTTGGCACCTTAGCCCTGCGACTTGCTGGAGAGTAGACTTGGCCAGCATTGGCCCCACTGGTTGATCCTGTGTCTCTCTGCTCCCATAGGAGGACCGGCTCCTGTTAGATATCATGCACAGCGTGCGCTGTTTTACTATACATGGCATGTGACTTTTTACGTTCCCACGCCCATCTCCTGCCCCTCCACACACTGAGCATCGCATGGCAGGGCCTGGGTCTGTTCACTGCTCAACACAGTGGCTTTAAGGCGGTTCCTGACATTACTCTAGAAGGCAGAGTGACTCTGACTCTGGTGCTTCCAATTCTCTCCCATCTCCTCACTAGCTGGGACCCTCGGTCTCTGCATCTCTCTAGTTGTCTTTGGGTGGGATGCGGAGAGTGGGAGTCGGGTCCAGAGACCTCTTCCTCCAGCTCCAAAGTTCTCACTCCTGGGGGCCATGCTTCCCGCCAAGGATCTCAAACTTGAGTGGGCATCAGAATCCTGGGAGGGTCGCCTTAAGTGCAGGTGCCCGGGCTCCAGCCGGCATTGGCTAGGAGTCTGAGAATCTGCATTTCTATGTTCCCAGGGAATGCTGAGGCTGGCGGCCCCAGCCTCCCCTCTGAGAACCACTGCTACGAGGGGGCAGCGTTGTTACAGATGTTGATGGGTGTGAGCTCAGGAGTGGGGTGCACGTGACTCTCCTTCATAGTGGGGAGATTAGCAATGCGCAGGCAAAATTAAATCCACACAGACCCGGATGTCCCTCAGTACCTGCAGGGCATTGCTTCCACCTCCTCCATAGCAAGATCCTCGGCTACTGAAATTTCTTTCTTTCTTCTTCTTTTTTTTTTTTTTTTTTTTGAGGTACTGGGGATTGAACTCAGGAGCATTCTACCTCCGAGCTATACCCCCAGCCCTATTTTTTATTCTTTATTTTGAAACAGGGTCTCACTAAGTTGCGGAGTGCCTCACTAGGTAGCGGAGGCTGGCCTTGAACCTGGATCCTCCGGTCTCAGCCTCCCAAATGCTGGGATTACAAGCGTGTGCCACCATAGTAGCCCGGCTGGCTACTGAAATTTCTTATGTGAAATGGTGCCATATTTGCATAGAATCCAAATGATCCCCATGTATACGTTAAATTACCTCTAGATTACTAATAATGTCTAATACAATGACAACCCTATATAGATGGCTGTTATTCTATATTAATTAGAGAATATGTCCATGCTTAGTCCAGACATTTTTCTTTTCATGTTTTTGATCTGTGGTTGGTTGAATCCACAGATATGGATGGCTGACTGATATGTAAGAAGGTTTTGACTATTAGAATGAAGGGATGACACTGGGTTTGAAGTCAGACTCTGAATTCAAATCCAGTTATCATGACTCCGCAGCTCTGTGACTATAACCACAACATGTGATCTCTCGGACAGTTTTCCTTATCAGCGAATGGGAATCACAATACCTTCTTCAGGGCATTATTGTGAAGGTCAAAGCCAAGGTTCCTCCTGTGACCTCTGTGCATAGTAGGTGCTCAGTTACTGACTGAGTGTGGACTCAAGTAGAAAGCATCAATGGGGAAAGCCGGGCGTAGTGGTGCACGCTTGTAATCCCAGCATTCGGGAGGCTGAGACCGGAGGATCCGGGTTCGCGGCCAGCCTCAGCTACCTAGTGAGGCACTCCGCAACTTAGTGAGACCGGGTTTCAAAATAAAGAATTAAAAAACAGGGCTGGGGATGTAGCTCAGAGGTAGAATGCCCCTGAGTTCAATCCCTAGAACTGCAAAAAAAAAAAAAAAAAAAAAAAAAAAAAAAAAAAAAAAGAAAGCATCAATGGGCATGTTTCTGTCTCTATATACACAGAGAAACCGTGCAAAATGAGGGTGTTAGGGATTTAGTCAAGTAAACACCCTGGCAGTTTTTAGGACACATTCATCTTGATATTGTAGATGAGTCATGGAGCTTGGATATGGAATAATCCGTATTTTCCTTGGAAAGGATCTGGGCTGTATCTTTCAAGTGGCACTCAACTTAGCATCTTACTTTGTGGATTACTGGGCGACTACCATATGCATGTTCAAACCCCCCAGGACATGCTGGGAGAGTTAATGCCTCAGCTGAGAGCTGTGGCTTGGAGCACCAAGGTCACATTCCAAATAAGAATTGCACAATAATCGTGTCCACCAAGTACCACTTTGCAACTAGCTATGCAACCTCAGGTAAGTCTGCATGCTCTCTGGGCTACATTCTTCTCTCCTTCGGAAGGGAGACTAACAAGAGCAGCATTGGTAGGAGCCTGTGAGAGCCACCTACTAAGCTCTTAGGCTAGCACCTAGCACACAGTGAGCACTCAAGAGGCTCTAGCTGCCGGGCGTGGTGGCACATGCTTGTAACCCCAGCATTTGGGAGGCTGAGACCGGAGGATCCGGGTTCACGACCAGCCTCAGCTACCTAGTGAGGCACTCCGCAACTTAGTGAGACCCTGTTTCAAAATAAAGAATAAAAAATAGGGCTGGGGGTATAGCTTAGAGGTAGAATGCCCCTGGGTTCAGCCCCCAGTACTGCAAAAAAAAAAAAAAAGGCTCTAGCCTTTGTTATTTATTAAGAACCTACTATGTTCCAGGCACGCTGCAGCAGCCATGTATTTATCCCCCAATCAGGCGCTGCTGTGGATTCAGGCATTTGGTGGTGAACAGGAGACTCCACTTTTCCAAATACCATTTCTGAAGTACGTGAGGTGGAATGCATGCATGCTGTCCAGGGCCTACGCGGCGAGTAAGCGGGTCGGCTGAGATGTCAATCCAGCTCAATGGTCATTCTGAGCTTCAAAGCTGCCCACAGGCAGAGGCCCCCCCGCCTTCACCGCCCAGTGCTGGTCACTGTTGTTTCAATGGTTTCTCAATGGTATTATATATGTTGGTATAATCATTATTAAAGTAAGATAGCAGGCTTCGCATGTAGTTTTTAGACATTTTGATTTGATTTATAGATCTCGAATGCTAATTTATATTCATATAATACTTACATTATAAAATATGCAGTGGTATAGAGATTTGTATGTGTATGGGAATTTTTTTTTCAAATCTGGGTTTATAAATGGGTTGGAACAGGTTGCAGAAACATCGTTTGCTGCTCTTTTTAATATATCTCGAGTATGCTATGACACATTCTGAAATCATTTGCTTTGGGGAAAAAAAAAAAACACTGCTCTCTTCTCTCTGTCTCCTCCCCCCCCCAAAAAAAATAACTATAAAATTTACTTTGATGTATGTAATTGCTTCAACCCTCTCCATTCCAAGGAAGGCTTCTAACCTTTCCATTTTCCATCTCTTGCTTTTGTTAAAAAATAAGAAAAACGGACTTAAAATGCATTATTCAAATGTATTTAATGTAAACATTAGAGAGGTCTGAGAACAGCCACAAATTTTCTTTTGCTTAAAGTGGTTTTGGAAAATCACGCAAATAGTCTGTCTTACGGGCACTCATTCTTTGCTTAGGGATAATATTTATTCTAGCACGTCTTTGGATCCCAGGCCTGCTGGAGATGAGTTGAGCTCAACTGGGACGGGAGGACTGGTGATTCTCCTAGGGACCGTTGGGCGCCTCTGAAAGGAGGGACCAGCCCAGGAGCCTTGGTGAGGGAGAGCTGGCTGGGGGTGCGCAGACACTGTGATCTGAGCCTCAGTCTGTTGGATAGCGCAGAGCTGGATTTCACTTTGGGTTTGATCTCTTGCCAATAATTTAATCAACACTTGATTCTGGGCCGTGTGTGTGTGTGTGTGTGTGTGTGTGTGTGTTTTACTGGGGATCGAACCTAGGGGAATTCTACTTCTGAGCCACATCTCCAGCCCTATTTTACTTTTTAGTTTGAAACAGAGTCTCACTAGGTTGCTGAGAGTCTTGCTATGTTGTTGAAGCTCTCCTGGAACCTGTGATCCTCCTGTCTCAGCCTCCCAAGTCCTGGGATTACTAGCATGCGCCACCATGCCTGGCTCAGTTCTGGGCTTTTTAGTTCATCTGTGAGCATGGTGAAGGTAGGATTCTGTCGTCTGCCTCTGAGTTTTCAGTAGTCTGTGCAGGTCCTGATGTCCTAACTGCTCAGGAAATGGTTTTCTCCATGGAGACACAGAGCACAGCCATGCTACAGGACATTGGCTTGCTCTTGTCTCTGGCTCGTGAGACCCTAAAGTGGACTATGATCCAGCATCTAAGGCATTCACTGGTAGAGAGGCAGATGTCCCTCTCAGTGGCTTTTTGGGGCTGTTCAGAGTCTTGGTGGGTGGTAGAAACAGCCTTGTTCTGCAAAGCTGTGGAGGCCAGAGCTTCTCAGCATAGGTTTGTATCACACCTGCTGACTCTTCAACCCACGTCCAGGTCCTCCTGCACCGTGGGCTCTGTGTAACCTCGAAGATCACTACCGGCCACATAATTCAATCACATTAACATTCTGTGTGTGTGTGTGTGTGTGTGTGTGTGTGTGTATGCACTCGTACATCTGGTGACCGGTTTATTTGCCACAGAATTAAATTTTTCATTCCTCTATTAATAAACAAGTAAATATTCTGACCTATTTTTCGCCAGCGTGAAGTTCTGGAATTTCAAATCGCTGGATCCTGTTTTTGTTGTCCTTTTATTGCCCCTGGGATAAAAGAAAATAGATTATAGCCAGGAAATAGCAAGAAGCCAGGGGGAGAAATTAATTAAGTGCATTCATTCATAGAAACAACCACCCAGTCAGACTTAAGTAATTAATGCCTCGCACATAATTCTGAATCTCTCCTTGCATTTCCACTGGGGTTAAAAAATATGTGTTTAAAGTAAGTTAATTACTTAAGAACACGTTTTAAAAAATGTAAGAGCATTATTTTGCAGGGGGAATATTGCAGGCTTGAGGAAGCACCCTAGCCAAGATGAGGACTTAGCTGCCTCTCCCACATCAGCAGGGAGACCTTGGAATCTCCACTAATCTCCAGGACCCTTCAGCTCACCTGGAGTCTGAAGAGAATCGTCCTTCTGCCACAGACTGCTAAGATATGGAGGAGACAGGAACCGAGAGCTAGCCACTAGCACATTCTAGAAACTCTCCTCTATTCGTTGAATGACATAAAAATCTACCAAATATCATCCCAGGTAAGAAGGCAGACTCTCCGGCGAGAGCAGCTCTGATCCAAGTAATATTTATTGAACTGCCAGATAATTTAGGCACTTTGCTAAGGCACTTTCCATGAAGAGATTAAATTATTCTAAATTGGGTTAATTTGTTAAAATTCATTAGCTACATTCGCTATCACGAACCATCGTTGTTATGCATCCCTAGTTCATTTAATTAGCCCAGCTTAACATAGTTCCTTTTGCAAGCATTTCACCAGCTTTATCAGACTTGTACTGGTGATATTTTTCCTCCATGAATGCTTCTTGACAATGGGTCATTAGTCCTTCTTACCTCTCTGTCTCTCCTGCTCTCTCTGCTCAGGCTAGCCCGGCCTAGCTCCTTGGATGTCCCAGGGTCCCCCACAGGGCTCTTTCAGGTACAGTGCCTCTTTCTGGAATTTTCATTGTCCTTCTTGACGTCAGCTCAAGTGCTACACCCCTCTGGCTTTTTCCCTGACTTTTCAGACTGACCCCTTCCCAACACTTGGTTGAGATGATGATGATGATGACGATGAAACTGAAAACGGAACCCAGAGGCATTCTATCTCTGAGCTATACCTCCAGCCTTTTAATTTTTGTTTTGAAACAGGGTCTTGCTAGGTTACTGAGAGTTAAGTTGCTAAGGCTGGTCTTGAACCTGTGATCCTTCTGTCTCAGCCTCCCAAGTACTGGGATTACAGGCATGTACCACCATGCCTGAATTTGGTTGAGTTTTCATTTGACTTTTGTTTTAACTTACAGCTTGAATTCACACCTGACAGGACTATTAAAACTGCCCTCTCCGAGAGCAGGGATTTGCAGATTTCCCTCCCCGGGGCCTGAGTCTGTGCCTGGCCCGCAGGGGGTCTCTGTGGACACTCAGGAATGCACTCAGGGCTACTGGACTCCAGGACATACTTCATGGCAACTTGTACCTCTCTCCACCTAGCATTTTGTGTGTAGCCCAGAGAATACAGCATGATAAATAAAACATTCAGTGACTTGTCGCTACGTAAAATGACCTTGTAGAAAATGGAGGCATTATTCCATGATTCCATTATGACTCTTTTTTCATTTTTTCCATTATTCAATTATTTCAAAATGATTCCATCATTGTATTATGTCTTGTATTTCATTACTGCGCAGTTCCTTTCCTATCTGGGTAAAGCTGATTCATAAATGTCTATGTACCACCTTGACTTCTTTTGGAAGTTCTGAAGGTGAACATCCAACTATTTTCTGAGCCTTTCTAACTGGAGTCCTCCAGCAGACCCCGACCTTCATCCCCTGGAAGCCACCAGGCATTTGGTTCGGCCATCCCTGTCTTCCTCCTCCATCCTTCCTATCTTGCTAATCTTGTTGCCAGGGTCCAACACTCGGGCCCCAAATGCCTCTCGACTTCGTCCCTTTCTCTTTGCCACCATTATCTGGCTTCAGTCTTACTTCTGCTTTCGGCATCTCTGGCCTGGTCTCAAGACTTCAGCTCTTCCCGCTTTCCTGGCCTCTTGGGCTCTTATCCATCCACCAAAATGCTACCAGAGCAACCTTTCTAATTAGCAGAACATCATCATACTACCTCTCTGTTGGTCAATCCCCATTGGCTCTCCATTCCTGCAGGATTAAATCGTAACCTTTACTATCATATCCAAGATCCAAGATTCCTGCCCAGCGGCCTAGAGATCCATGTCCATTACTATTTTCTTATTTCTGGCCTCTCTCTCTTCCAGGCCCCCACACTGTGTCCTCTGATTCATATATTATTTATTTATGCATTTTTCCATGCTCCCACATCATTGACCAGATTATCCTTTATGCTGCTTCTGGGTCTCACAAGATACTTTCCACTCTTCCAGGTCAAGTTCAAGTCTGTCTTCCTTATAAATTCTCCCCTACTGCTTACTCCGAGTCCCTTGGATACTTTTGTATATCTGCTTCTTCCACTCATTCATTTGTTTGTAAATTTATTCATTTAGTCAACCAATAGCTACTGGGACTATTCTGTGCTGGGCAGTGTGCTTAGCAGTGGGGTTTAGTAATTAAGGAAGACAGAGCAAGATTGGGCATGAAGCTTTTGCTGTAGATGGGGAGACAGGCCATAAATAAGGAACTGATCTAATTTCATCATATCTACCCCTTTGTATGTGTTCATGTTCTGCTCACGTAGCTCCTCTTGGGTGAAGTGAACATCTTGGGCATCTTTTACTTTCCCAGAACACCAGCTGACTTACCCCAGAATGCTCTCAGAAATGTTTGCAAGATAACTAATCGATATCAAATAGATAAATGGCATGCAGGTCTGGGTTCACGTGTAGTAGTGAACTACAGATACAAGATCCCTTTGCATCTCTCTGCAACCAGAGGACTTGGGGTCTGTCCCTGCATGAGGAAGGGAGTATTCCATTTCATCTTATCTCTGGCTTATGTGCATCATTTCTGTGCTCTGACCGCTCGTGCAATATTCTTTTAAATGGCCTTAACTAGTTCATGCAGGAGGATGAGGAGGATTCTGGGACATTCTTCAGCTTCTGCTTGAGTGACTCAAGAACCCAATAGCCTGGGAGCTCATTCTGGCCTTTCTACATAATCAGCTTTTGCCTATTTAACTGGAAGAAGAGAATTAAACCCAAGTTCTCTTTCTATTTCCTTTTCACAGCAGCCCTCAGTAGTGAATGGCCAGGCATCCTCCTCAGCTGTGTGCTACTGGGGAGGAGGCAGGGCCTGGAGGAGTGGAGGGATTTGGTTCCAGGTGAGCAGGCAGTTTGGGGGCAGAACCAGCACTGTGTGTCAGAGTGCCAGTTTCCTGCCCAGGCACTTCAACGTGCTGCAGAGGAAGCCAGAGCCCTGCTGCCCCCCACTGCCCCCACTGCCCCCCACTGCCCCCCACTGCCAGGCCCCTGCTGCCAGCAGCTGAGATATCTAGGACAGGGTGGAGAGGGGAGCAAGGGTAGGGAAGGGGAGAGGGAGTTCTTGCAGTGGATTACTCAAGGAAAATATCAACAAAGATTGCAAATAAATAGCCATCTCCTTGGAAGGTTATGTAGTTAAAGTCTGTTTTTAAAATGCTTCCAAAGAGCCGGGCATGGTGGCGCACGCTTGTCATCTTAGTACTTGGGAGGTTGAGACGGTCGGAGGATCACAGGAGGTGCAGCCAGCCTCAGCACTTTAGTGAGGCTCTTAGCAACCTAGTGAGACCCTGTTTCCAAATGAGAAATAAAATCGGTGTGGGGGATGGAGCTCAGAGGTAGAAGGCCTCTGGGTTCAATTCCTAGTACCATACACGTACACATAAATGAATGAATGAATGAATGAATAAATACAATACAATACATATATGCATAAATACATACATAAATACATAAAAAATAAACAACTTAATTAAAATAAAAAGGGCCAGGAGTTAGCACATCTCCTTTCTGCAAGGGCCCCCTGCCTTAAATGATTCCTCAGAGCTCAGGTTTCAGGGACACAAGTTTAAAAGAATGAGCTGAGTGTGGTGGCCCACGCTTGTAATCCCAGCATTCCAGAGGCTGCGACCCGAGGATCTGGATTCGCGGCCAACCTCAGCTACCTAGTGAGGCACTCTGCAACTTAGTGAGACTCGGTTTCAAAATAAAGAATA
>PVLC010024540.1:0-24660 GCA_004027655.1 Graphiurus murinus | reverse complement strand
CTAGAGATGTAAGAGGAGTATTGAAGTCTCCTAGTATTAGTGTATTGGGATCTATGTGTGTCTTTATATCATATAGAGTTTGTTTTATGAAAGTGGCTGCACCTATGTTTGGGGCATAGATGTTGATAATTGTTATTTCCTCTTGCTGGATTGTTCCTTTTACTAGTAAAAAATGACCTGCTTTGTCTCTTCTGGTAAGTTTGAGCTTGAAATCTAGTTTATCTGATATCATAGTTGCTACTCCTGCTTGTCTCCGAGTTCCATTGGCATGGATTACCTTACTCCAGCCCTTCACCTTTAGTTTGTGGAATCTTTGCTTTTAAGGTGTGTTTCTTGCAGGCAGCATATAGATGGATTCTGGGTTTTGATCCATTTTGCCACTCTGTGCCTTTTTATTGGGGAATTGAGACCATTTATATTCAGTGTGATTATTGAGAGAGATTGTTAATTCCTAACATTTTGAGTTTTGACTTCTGTTTGCCGTGGTGTTTGTTCTTCTTTGCTTAGCTGTTTGCTTCCTGGAAGTTATTATTTCTCTGGTTCTGACGTTTACTGGTTAGTTCTTCTTTGTAATTAATCTCTTTAAGCAGTTTCTCTAGTGGTGGTTTGGAAGACAAAAATTCCTTCAATTTCTGTTTGTCATGGAAGCTTTTTATATCCCTGTCAATTTTAAGAGAGAGTTTCGCTGGGTATGAGAATCTTGGCTACAAGTTATTTTCTTTCAGAGTTTGGAATATGTTACTCCAGCCTCTCCTGGCTTTCATGACTTGATTCGGGAGGTCTGGCGTAATTCTAATTGGTTTGCCTCTAAATGTCTAAATGGCCTTTTACTTTTGTTGCCTTTAAGCTTCTCTCCTTTGCCTCTACGTTGGTCAGTTTGATTACTATGTGGTGTGGTGAACCTCTTCTTTGGTCTTGTCTTGAGGGAGTTCTGTATGTTTCCTGAACCTGCATGTCGACTTCTCTTTCTATGTTTGGAAAATTCTCTGTTATTATTTCTTTGAAGAGATTGTTTATTCCATAAGTTTCAACTTCTAATCCCTCTTCTATGCCTATTATTCTTAGGTTAGCTCTTTTAAAATTGGCCTAGATCTCTTCGATGTCCAATTCATATTGTTGTATTTTTTTTCTAAGTTATGTACTATAGATTCATTTTTAGTTTGGTCATCCTCTAAGAGTGATATTCTATTTTCCATGTGATCTAATCTGCCGTTTATAGTTTGAATTGATGCCTTCATTTCGATTATTTCATCTTTTACTTCCTTCAATGTTTCTCTTTGGTTTCTCTTAAGGTCTTCAAATTCTCTGTTTATTTGTTCCTTTATGTCTTCCTTTATTTCTTTAAAGCTCTGTCTACATTCTTTCTGAAAATCCTGTATTGTTTCTAGTATTAAAGATCTGAATTGTTCTTCTGGTAGTCTCTGCCATTCTGGGTTGGTGAGATCTGTTATTGAGGGGTTGTGGTAGCTCATTGTTTCTTTGTTATTTTTCCTTCCCATGGTTCCCCTGTTCTTCAATTTATATCTTTGCTGTTCCTGTAAGTTTTCTTGTCCAATCTCTGCAGTGGGGGTTTAGTGGTGACAGGTTGTGTTCAGAGATAAAGTTTGAGTAAGAGGTTACAGTTATGAGTGCAGGAATAGGATAAAGAAGAGAGTGTGTTCCAGCAGAATAAGAGGTTGAGTGTGTTGAGAAGATGTATTGTAAAGATTAGAGATGGTAGATAATGATAAGTGACAGGAAAAAGGAGAAAAGAGAAGAGAGGAGGTAAAGTGTTCCGGAGAGGTATATAGAGGGGAAAGGGGGAAGCGTGTAGACGGGACAGGGAGGGGGTTCAACAACCTGAGCCAGAGGCAACAAAGCAAGTAATCATCCAAACAAACATATATAATTCAAGGCAATACAAAACAAAAACAGAGTGTAAACATATAGAACTTATCACCAAAAAAGAAGAAATAGAAAAAGAGGAAAAAAAAATCTACAAATAGCAACCCGACACTAGAGCGATCATTCTGCTAGATCATAAGCACAAGCACCGAGCTTGAATTTTTTTATTTGCTCTGTCAGTTCAGGCAGAGGACTTCTCCCGCTGCTAGCTTAAGTCTCTGTGCTCTCCAGGGCCTGGCTGGGTCTCTCTCTCTCTCTGCTTTTTGCTTTTGCAGTCTAAATGCCAGGCCTTTCCAGATGCCGTATATGCTCTGGGATACTGTGCCCTTCTGGCCCTGTCTAGTTTCTAGAAGAGCGGATGTCTGAGCCTAACCTTTGTATTGTGAACCCAGCACCCTGGGTTGTAGTCCACTTACGGATCCCTGCTGTTCGGCCTGTTCCACCTCCAGACACTGGGGGCGCAATAAGATAATGATGGTCTGGGTAGCTGGCAGGAAGTTTGTTGGAAAGGGCTTGCGGCAAAGATGGCGGCCGCCACGTGCCTGCTCACCTGTTCCTCCTGGTCTCAACCGAGGCCAGGAGGAATACAGGTTTCAAGTGTTCCTCCTCTTTCTTCCGTCAAGAAGCTGGATTTATGGCTAGCCTGCTTCAGACTCTGTTGTGCCTTTGCTCACTTTTCCATCTCTGGGGCGGAGCTCAGAGGCCGACCTGTGGGAGCTTGAGCTGGTAGTTCTACTCGTTCCACTCGTTCCAGGCGCTATAGATGGTTCTGTGATACCCGCCTGGTTAGTGCATGGAGACTCGGGGGTCCGCACACCACGCCTGGGCTTTTAGCTATGCCCACCGTGGATTTTGCAGCTTACAGCGTCAGGCTGATCTCCGTTACTCCAGATCCCGTCTGGGCAGCCTTGCTCTTCAGTGGAGCAGCTCTGGGGCGCAGGGCACCGGGGCGCAGGGCGCCGGATCCTGTCTCAGTAGCCTAGCTCCTCGGTGGCGCGGCTCTGGGATGTAGGGCACCGGGGCGCAGGGCGCTGGATCCCTTCTCGGTGGCCTAGCTCCTCGGTGGTGCGGCTCCGGGGCACAGGGCACCGGATCCCGTCTCGGTGGCCTAGCTCCTCGGCGGTGCGGCTCCGGGTCCAGGGCACTGGGGCGCAGGGCACCGGATCCCATCTGGATAGCCTAGCTCCTCAGCGGTGCGGTGCTAGGGTGCAGGGCGCTGGGCTGCAGCTCGGCCGGATTTCTTGCTTTCCTAGTTCCGCTTTCTGGATCTTCCTTTGTTGTAATTCAAATCTGCTTTTTTGGTTGTTGTTGTTGTATTTTTTTCTTCTGTTAAGAAGCTCTTTTTATGGTAGATTTGGTTCAAAACCGCAGCGCCTGAGGAAAGTTGTTTCACTCAGTCACCATCTTGGATTCCTCTCCTCCAGAACACTTTTAAAAGCACCACTATCATATTATAATCCTCCTAAAAACCCCTGAGTGGCAAGGATAAGTCATCACTAAACTGGACAATGACAGCCAAAGAGCTCTCTGCTGAGCTCCCTAGAGTTGCCCCACAGATACGTACAAGTCAAAATATGGATAAGAGTCTTTATTGTTTTCTTTCAAATTTCTCTTCTATTCTATTTTCCTCCAGATTCATCCTCAGCCCTGCTCTGTGCCTGGGAGGCTGCCCTTCATAGACTGCTTCTTCTGGCTTGCACTCAGGTCTGACCAAAGACTGAAGGGTGCAACGGACCTGAGGTCAGACTTTTACTTGCCCCTGCTTTGTGAAGTTTTAGCCACATATCTTTCTGACTGTAGTTTCTTCCATGGACAGCAGATCTCAGGGCATTCTGCGAATTCTGCTTCTTTCACTTTTCCCTTCAAGCCTTCAGGTAGTAAAAAATTCCTAATGCTGCAAGACCTCAGGTGTCTCAGTAGCTCCTGTTGGTTTCCTTAAGCCTGTCTGCACATCTCTCCTCCACTGAAAAGTTTCTTAAAAAATCCCAGGTGAGTTGGGTATCACAGTGCACACCCTTAATCTCAATACTTGGCTGAGGCAGGAGGATTGCAAGTTTAAAGCCAGCCTTGGCAACTTAGCAAGACCCTGTCTCAAAATAAAACTAAAAAGAGCTACAGATGTAGCTCAGTGGTAGAGCGCCCCTGGGTTCAATCCCTAGAACTGCAAAATCCCAGGTGACTGAGAAATGTGTTCCCTGATGGGACCCTGACTGATACACCACCCTCCTTATTTAGTTTACTTTTACATCAGCCTGATTGTGCAAAATATAACCTAGTGCTCGAGTTAAAAACCCAGAAGTCCACTTCTATTTTTTTTAGCCCTACATCAAGTCATTAGGACTGGCTTATCCCCTAAGTATCTCTGAAAGCATTCTCCATTTTTCTCTTCCCTTGGTAGCTTATTTGGTCCAGACTCTGAAAAGACCTTCCTATTTATCTTCTAAATTGCACTTCATACTGCTAATGGAATGGTCTTTCTATAATGAATTCTGGCCAATCTACTTAGAATTCTTTAGTGGTCCCTGTTGTCTTGTAGGTATGTTGGGCTCTTTACCAATCCCATAAAGGTCATTCCTTTGAATCTGGCCCCTACTTCCCTCTGTCACCTAATCACCTCTCCCCTCCTGCACACTCCCTACTCCACAACCATATACATCTTGTACACTTTCCCAATGCACCATTCTTTCCCACATTTCCACTGTTTTACACATGCTGTTTCCTCTGATGAGGATCTGTCCTTTCCCACTGGCTAGCTCTGCCTCATTGGCCCCAAACTTCCTTCCTCGTTCTAACCTCAGAGCAGCTGTGGCATGAGTGAAGGCACACAGAACACAGTGATGCTGCTGATCGATCGGCCCTCCCGCTCTTATATGTTACAGACCAGCTCTTGTGAGGGGAATTTGGGCAGAAATCTTAGCAGGAATAGAGTGAGCCTTCCTAGGTACACTCTTCAATCCACCTGCTTTCTTCATCACGATCACTACCTTGTTCCGAACACTTCTCATTCTTCCCTGAATAATGTATTCACCTCCTCACCAGCTTTCCCACTTACACTCTCGCTGCCCTCTGATGCATTCTTCATGCTGCAGAGTGATCTTCCTCTGCTGCAGTTCCCAGCTTTTCTCTCCTATCTGTGGTTCACCATTAACATAAAATTCAAAGTTCCAGCCCGGCTTAATGGTGCACACCTATAATGCCAGTACTTAGGAGGCAGAACAGGAGTATCACAGGTTTAAGGTCAGCCTCAGCAACTTAATGAGACCTGTTTCAAAATAAAAAATAAAAGGGGGTTTGGGGTATAGCTCAGAGGTAGAATACCCCTGGGTTAAGTCCCCAGTACAAAAAAAAAATCCAAAAATCCAAACTCCTTGGCATAAATCGCAGGCTCTACTGGATGCTGCTTGCTCCATAGTACTTCCACAGAAGTAGCTGCTCCAGGCAGCTACTGAAAAACAATCTTCTCACATGAAAATGACATGGAGTCAGATACGATGATTTGGAGAGAAGTGTATTTAATATCTGGGGTGCTGGGGAGGAGGAGTTAGCTGGAAATTCTCCTAAATCTCCCACATCCAGTATTGCTTTTACAGAAATTTTAAACAAGGCATCATAAAAGTTAAACACAGAAGTTAGCAGTTGTCATGGTTTACAATAAGGAAAATCAGTGTGACAAGCTTAGAGGAAGGAGGGATTAAACATTACTGGGTGGAGAAGACATCAAAGACCACACTCTATCGATTACATCAGGTCCTTTGGAATTTGTCCACTTGCAAACAAATCCCACCCAGCCAATATTGTGTATACAGCCTGGGTTGGTCCAAGGTGTTAATCTCAGTGTGCAGTTCTAAGATGGCTCTCAACAGGCATGCAAACCCTTATGTAAACTGGCTCTTGTTTGTCTCTTTAGTTTCATCTTGTACAGCTCTTCCTTAAATCCTGAGTTCCAGCCAGCCTAAGCTAGTTAGTTTCCCCAGTTCACTTATGGCTTTGGGCATGATGTGTGATTCACTCTGTGCCTGGAAAGTTTGTTCCAGGTGCCTCTTAACCTCTAGGCTCAGTCTAGGTGTGCCCTCCAAAAAGACTCCCTGGCTCCCCACCCCACTTCATCCCTACATAGTTGTGACAGGTATTCCTCCTGGCATGTAATTTTCCATGCTATATAACAACTGTTCTTGCCAATAGACTATAAACTTGTCCAGTGCAGAGATTGTTTTGTATTTTCATTTTGTTCTGTTTTGGTTTTGCTTTTATATCTTTCAGTACCTAGTATCGTTCTCAGCACTTAATAAGCACACTGATGATTGCTGAATGTACCTTCATGAATAGAGTAGCCATAGGATACTGGTCCAGAAGTGAGTGATTGAGCCTAGGTTTTCCCATGGCCAGCAGAATCCATTCACCAACCCACCTTTTCCAGGAATCCTTTCTGATCTTAACCTCTTCTTCGTCTTGGCTTGATGCCCTGAGGGGGCACATGCTTTTGAAGAGAAAATGACATATGAGCATAAAAAATTTGAACCTAAATCCTGCTCTATAGTTAGTTTCTAGATGTATAGCTGGAGTTAAATTATGTAGCTTTTCTAAGAATTGATTTCCTTCACTGTAATAGGCCGATAGTATTCCTGGGTTGCTGAAGGCACTACATGACATGGTACCTAGTATACAATAAATGTTCAATCAACATTAGTTTCTGCTCCTCCTTTGTCCTCCCTCAGCACCCTGTACACATCCCATCAGCATCTTGGTTGCTTCCTTCCTTGAACTTGAAGTCATCTCTACTACACAGCACTTGTGGGACATGCTCAGTAATTGTTAGCTGATGGAATAAAATTTCCGATTTTTACTGGTTATCAACCTGAGGTTTAGAGAGATTAAATGACCTGCTTCAATTCAGCTGGGAAATAGCTAAGCCAAAACCCACAAATCTGGTGCATACACCAATGCTTATTTGGCCCAACTGCATGAAATCAAGAGATGAATGTATACAAGTATCTCTGAAATAGGAGCTATGCTAGTCTTCACAGACATGGCCTCAGAAAGGATTATCAAGTACTAGGCACAACTTAACTCCCCTGGTGAAAGAGGAGGACTCTGTTTATCTCCATCTGCACCACCCTGCCTCACCACGAACCTCACTCTTCTTCTTCTATCATCTTCCCAGAATAACTATAGTATAATTTCATTGAGAAGATAGAATTTATATTCTTATGAATACATAAACACTATTCATACTTCAGTCATGTAGTATTCCATAATTTCCTCTTTCCTGCACAAAGTTCTATTCTCCCCAGTATAAGAACTATCATTTGTTTGTATGCTTGGCTTTTTAAGGACTTACTATTACTTCAACCCCAGATTTGTCCTCTGTTGTTTCAGTCGTCTCTCAAAATATTTGAATACATTGTGTTCTACCAATTGCATTTTCATAAAGAAATATCTTTTCACAGTCAGGCTTGATTGGAAGAGTGAACAATTCACATGCTCGAGCATGCCCTATGTTCCTGAGAATTCTCTTTCCTTCTCTCCTGTGTGGAAGTGTTGGCCCCATGCTCTCTTCTTTCTTGGTTCCCCCTTATTTTAGTGAAGCACTTCCTCTAGTAGCTTTCAGAGAATGAGTCCATAGAAGGAAAACTTAAAACACCATATCTGCAAATGACTTCAACTTCCGGTTACATAATCATTTCTATCAGAATTTTGAAGGAATTTCCTCCATTGTCTTCCAGTTTCTGATGCTATATCTGAGAAGTACAAAGCCATTCTGCCTCTTTAAGTAGTGTATGCAACTTTTTTTCTTTAAAAGATCTTCTCTTTCACACTAGTATTTTAAAATTTCACAATAGTGTGCTTTGGTGTGGATCTTCTCTGCTTCATGTACCTAGGCTAGATACTCACAGGGGCATTTTCTTTCTTTTTTTTTTTTTTATTAATTGGTGCATTGTAATCATACATCTTTGTTAGGTACAAGCTGATAAAGGCATATATGATGCACACATTTCTCATTTAACCCCTTCCCCAATTCCCATCCCACTTCCTCTCCCTCCCTCCTTCTCAAGTTCAGTTTAGTGATTGACTTTGATATATTTGTGAAAATACATCATGTGCATTAGGGTGTCTCCCTTCCCTGTCCATCACCATCAGTTAAGTCAACTTCTTTGCTCACCTAAGGTTTCTCCTTCATCATCTGGAGTCCCTCTTATGCCCCATCTTCTCCCTAGCATCCGCATATTAGGGAGAACATATGCATTTTTACTCTTTGTGACTGACTAATCTCACTTAACATAATGTTTTCCAGTTCTATCCATTTCCCTGCAAATAACATGATTTTGTTCTTCTTTATGACTGAGTAAAATTCCATTGTGTACATATCCCATAGTTTTGTAATCCATTCATCTGTTGATGGACATCTTGGCTGTTTCCATAGTTTGGCAATTGTGAATTGTGCAGCTATAAACATAGATACATATGTGTCGGTCTGATAGTTTGGTTTCCATTCTTGTGGGTAGATACCCAGAAGTGGTATTGCTGGATTATATGGTAGCTTCATTCCTATTCATCTGAGGATCCTCCAAACTGTTTTACAAAGTGGTTGCACTAATTTGGAATCCCACCAACAATGTATTAGGGTTCCCACTTCTCCATACCCTCACCAGCATTTGTTGTTGTTCAGTGGCATTTTCAATTAAAAAAGTGTACCCCAGTTCCAGAAGAAGTTTTTGAATTATTTTGATAATTTTTTGTCTGATTTTCACTTCCATTTGTTCTGTTGTTTACTCCTAGAATTTGTCACTTGGAATTGGTTCTCCTAGTCTTATCCTCTAATTTTTGAATTTCTTCTTTAATGCTCCATTTCTTGTTCTACTTTCTGTGAGATTTCCTCAACTTTCTTTTATTACCTTTGTTGCATTTGAAAATTTCCTATAGTCATATATATTCAATATGCATAATTATAAATAATGTATTTAATTTATAAAAATTATCTATAGAAATATATGGGGTTTTAACCCAGGGGCATTCTAAATCCTAGCTACACCCCCAGCACCTTTCATTTTTCTATTTTGAAACAGAGTCTAAATTGCTGAGGTTCTCACTATGTTGCTGAGACTGGCCTCAGACCTGTGATCCTCGTGTCTCAGCCTCCCAAGTACTGGGATCACAGGAATGTGTCACCATGCCCAGCCTATAGTCATATTTTTAATTCCAAGAGTTCTTTTGCACTGTCTTTCCCCTTCCTTATGATAATTTTTTTAAATCTTCTCTTATCTTCTGCCTGAACAGTCTGTTTTCTGTAAGAATATTTAAAGTTTATTTTGATCTCCATATTTCACATTCGAGGCTTTTCATCTCAAATGTTGTCAACTCATGTTTAATGATGAATAAAGCCGGGGATGGTGGCACACACTTGTAATCCCAGTACTTGGGAGACTGAGACAGGAGGATCACAGGTTGGAGACCACCCCCAGCAATTTAGAAAAACTCTTAGCAACCTAGTGAGACCCTATTTCAAAACAAAAATTAAAAGGGCTAGGGTTGTATCTCAGAGATAGAACTCACCTGGGTTCAATCCCCAGTAAAACACACACACACACACACACACACACACACACACACACACACACACTGAATAAAGTGCCAGGTATGGTGCCACACGCCTATAATCCCAGTACTTGGGAGGCTGAGACAGGAGGATTGCAGGTCTGAAGCCAGCCCACAGTAACTTAGCAAGATCCTGTTTCAAAGTAAGAAATAAAATAGGGCTGGGGTATCCCTGGGTTCAACCCCTAGTACCACAAAAAAACTAAACTAAACAAAACAAATAAACAAAAAACCCCCAGATCATTGTCAGTTATTTCTATGGATGACTGTGCAGTCATTATCACTTGTCTCTGATTTTCAACTTCCTATTCTCTTTGGTTTCATAGATTCTGTTGGGGACCAAGGTCTGTTTTTGCAGACTCACAGGTGCATAGAAGTCTGTTTCTACAGGAATATAGATTCTCATTACACGTGCTGATTACTGACCAAGGGCAAGAGTACTGTTTTGTTTCAAGTTTCAGGAATAAAGATGTTTATTCAGACTTTATCAGACTGATATAGTAAAGAATTATGTGAATATTTGTTCTTTGAACCTTGGACCTGGATATTATTATTATTTTCATAGATGTAACCATTGTGAGAAAACATTAACCTTGATGTATACTCTGGTGCTCTAAGAAGTATATAAGGGCTGAGCTAAATAAACTCAGAGGCTGCAGTATTCACTGACAGTCCTCTCGAATCTATCTCTTGTCTTTCTTTCTCTTTCTTAATCCTCACTCCCCCTTTCAGGACCATTTGACTTTGCCCGCGGGCTCTGGCAAGATTCCTATCTTCTTGAAATTGCTTTGCCCTCATAATGGTGAGGTTTCTGAAGGGAATGGGAATAAACACGTGTGCTCCCTTCTCTATCTGTTATGTGGAAGTCAACAATTTTATTCTCCATGTTGAAGCACTCATTGGTATTCACCAGTGAAGGAATCCTAAATACAACAAACCTGGTATCAAATGAAAACAGTGTATCTATACTGAACACCTGCCACATGTAAGGTAAAATGTCTGCATTCTGTTGAACCTTTCAGTCTAGAGGGGCATGTTACAAATGGGTTTTGACATTGTGGCTGGTATGGCTGTTTTTTCCTCTTAAATAAATCTACTAACAGCCAAGCTCGGTGGTGCACACCTGTAATCCCAAGTACATGGGAGACTGAGACAAGAAGATCACAGATTCAAGGCCAGTCTTGGCAACTTAGCAAGACCCTCAGCAACTTAGAGAGACCCTGTTTCAAAATAAAAAGTAAAAAAATAGGTCTGGGAGTGTAACACAGAGGTAGAATGCCCCTGGGTTCAATTTGCAGTAACACACTAACACACACACACACACACACACACACACACACACACACACACACACAGAGAGAGAGAGAGAGAGAGAGAGAGAGAGAGAGAGAGAGAGAAATCTGCTGACTACAAATACCAGAAAAAGCTAATTTGGAGTGCATATAATCTGCAGGATTCAGTATAATAGGAGCAGGAAAAATTTTAAACATAACCCAAGAGAAAAGAATCCAAACACATTGGCTAAAAATAAAATAGCAGTGTGGACTAATTGACTCTCTGAAGTTCTGTGTGAACAGAATTCAGATTTCTCCAGCTGACCAGCTTCCCGAGCAGCTGGAATACTGACTTTAGCTCCAATGTCACTGGCTGTGATCTCTTCTTAGAAATCTAGTTTTCACTGTGGGCCTTTGAAAGCTGGCGTTGCTAGAGGAAACCTGGGTTGCACTCTGGACTTCCATCCATGAACAGATGTTGCCTGCAACGCCACTGAAGCATCACTCACGTTAAAAATCTGCTTGGAAAGCAGAAAGAAGATGCAGTGATATTTCCCAGGTACAGTGGGTACCAGCTGCAATTCTTTCCCACTCCAGTTTCAAGTTTTACACAGAGGCAGACATTGCATTCCACCACCAGGAAGGGGAATTCCTAATGTCAAGTAGAAAATGGGATTAAAGGCACATTTTAATTAAAGTCATGCAAATAAATGCAGCCAAAGCAGCCGAAAGCTGAACCTAAAATGATAAGACTCTTCCAGTCCAAAGGGACTGCTTGCACGGTGCCATAGCAACAGCATCACCTTCAATGGTTCTCTAGAAGAAATATTGAAGAAACAAGATTGGAATGCATGAAGGTTTGGCACTGATTTGATAAGCCAGTGATCAAAGGATTTCATTTCTTATCATGTCATATTGTTTATTTATTTTTTTTTTTTTCGGTACTGGGGATTGAACTCAGGGGCATTCTACCTCCGAGCTACACCCCCAGCCCTATTTTTTATTCTTTATTTTGAAACCAAGTCTCACTAGGTAGCTGAGGCTGGCCACGAACCCGGATCCTCTGGTCTCAGCCTCCCGAATGCTGGGATTACAAGCGTGCGCCACCACGCCCGGCATATTGTTTATTTTTTAACTTCTAAAATATTGCACAGATAATATTCAGTATACACAACTTGGGCTATGCAAGTAAACTACCAATAGTCTGTCCACTTATATATAAACACTGCCTTGCAGTTATTGTTCAGTGCTTCTATAAACCTAACCATATTCAAGAGGGAGTGCCAAATAAACAACAACAACAATAAAAAAAAAAAAACGAAGAGATTTCCTACTCATAGATCTTCACTCAAAGAATTAGACTATAAAGAAAGAAGTTAAGCCCAGAGTTTAGAGTGCAGAAAAAAATTATAGAGAAAAAAAGGTATCCTTGGCTTGGGTGTCTGTGACAATATTATTATTATTTCATTTATTTTGAAACAGGACCTCACTAAGTTACTGAGTGCTGACCTTGAACCTGCTATTCTCCTGTCTCGGCCTCCTAAGTACTGGGATTACAGACATGTACCACTCTATACAGTTTATCTTTGTTTTTAAGAAGTATCTGCTGTAGTATTAAGACTGAGTAGAGTGGGTATAAAAGTAAAGCAATCATAATTGAAGGGACACAGAAGTTAACTTTATTCTTTTGTGTATGTGTGTGTGAAACTGAAGACTGAACCCAGGGGCATTCTATCTCCAAACTACATCCCCAGCCCTATTTTTTATTCTTTATTTTGAAACAGTGTCTCACTAAATTGCAGAAGGTTTCACTAAGTAGCTGAGGCTGGCTGCTAACCTGTGATCCTCCTGTCTCAGCCTCCCAAATACTGGGATTACAAGCATGTGCCACCAGGACCTGCAGAAGTTAACTTTAGATTGTGCTGTTAAACATGCATTCAATGCTTAAGAATCAAAGCTAAAAGAATAAATATGGAATTAAAACTTCTAGACTAGTAGGGAAGAAAGTGGAAAAGAATTTCTTGTGTGTGTGTGTGTGTGTGTGTGTGTGTGTGTGTGTGTGTGTGTGTGTTACTGAGGATTGAGTCCTGAGGCATTCTACCTCTGAGCTACATCTCCAGCCCTATTTTTATTCTTTATTTTGAAGCAGGGTCTCACTAAATTGTGAAGGGCCTCACTAAATTGCTGAGACTGACTGGGGCCTCACTAAGTTGCTGAGGCTGGCTTCAAACCTGCAATCCTCTTGTCTCAGCCTCCCAAGTACTGGGATGACAAGCATGTGCCACCAGGCCTGGCAGGAGAGAAGAATTTCTAACAATCAACTCAACTGAAACCAGTACCTTTGCAGCTCCAGCTGCAAAGTAGGTAGACTTAAACAGCAGATATTAATTTCTCACATTCCTGGAAGCTTGAAAGTCCAAGATCAACTTATCAGTTCAGATTCTAGTAAGGAAGTTTCTCTTGAAATTGTGACAAGAAAGCATGCCCTCACACGATGTAAAGAAAAAGGAGAAAGAAGGGAGGCGAGAGGCGAGGTGAGCTGTTGTCTCCTGATTTCCCTTCAGACAAGGGCACTAATCCCACAATGAGGGCCTCATCCTCACTACTTCATCTCATCCTAAATGCCTCCAAAAGACCTCATCTCCTCACACTGGGGGTAAGGATTCAGCATAATAATGAGAGGTGAGGGCAGAAAATGACACATTCCGTTTGTTCATAGCAGTCAGTAAAGGAGGAAAAAGAAACAAAAAGCATACTAAATACCAACCACAAAATATAGTGCTAGAAGTATCAAGACATTCTGATTTATACTTATGAAGGCATACCATTTAGTAACCAAAATGAATTAAATTGATCTGTAGATCTCTAAAACTAAATGCTGAGTAAAAATCACAAGGTGGTAGATGATAGGTGAAACATGACTCCATTTGTATGAATGTTTAACACAAGAACAAATCTGTGTTTTATACATGGATATTTAGTAGTCAATATATGGATATTCAATAAAATATGAAAAACACAGACATTTGGATTTGAAGAACTGACAGCAATTTCAGAATACAGGAAGAAAAAAGGACAAGCGGGTTGATGAAAAGTACAGAGACTTCTACTATATCTGATTTTTTTTTTTTTTAACATCTACTGTTTGGCAGGCCCACTGTTAAGTGTTGGAGAAAACACAATGTATATAGACAAGGTTCTGTTCACAAGGAACTGTCTGAAGGGAAATCAGATATTAATTAAGTAATAATTCATAAAAACATAAGTTACAGCTGGGCATAGTGTTGCACACTGGTAATACCAGTCCTTGGGAGGCCGGGACAGGAGGATCACAGGTTCACGGCCAGCCTCAGCTACTTAGGCCCTCTGCAATTCAGTAAGACCCTGTTTCAAAATAAAGAATAAAAAATCGGGCTGGGGATGTAGTTTAGAGGTAGAATGCCCCTGGGTTCAATCCTCAATACAAAAACAAACAAACAAATAAACATAAATTATGACTGTGAGCCAGGCATGGTGGTGCGCACTTGTAATCCCAGCATTCAGGAGGCTGAGACCGGAGGATCCAGGTTCGCGGCCAGCCTCAGCTACCTAGTGAGGCACTCTGCAACTTAGTGAGACTCGGTTTCAAAATAAAGAATAAAAAATAGGGCTGGGGGTGTAGCTCAGAGGTAGAATGCCCCTGAGTTCAATCCCCAGTACTGCAAAAAATAAATAAATAAATTATGACTGTGCTGTGCCCAGGAAGGGTGGCAAGGAGTTCAGCAATGGGCAGAAGGGTAGCATCTTAGGTGAAGAGCCCAGCACCTGCAAATCCTGAAAGCCAGAGTGGCCTGGGCCAGAAGATCGTGGGGCTGAGGCTGGGAGAAGGGTGAGAGGTGGGGCTGAGCAGAAGGCAGGGCTAGGCCAGATAGGTCCTCAGACCACAGGAAGGGCTACCCACAGCAGCAAGGCATCAAGAGGTTTCATTTGGCCCCAGAGAGGGTGGAGGGTGGCCAGAGCTGGTTTTAGAAACTCATTCCTGAGGCTGTGTAGAGGGAGGACCAAAGGGGCTGCGTGGCGCAAGAAGAGACACAGGGGAGTCACACAGCTGTCTAGATTCGTCTAGGACTGGGCTGGTAAAGGAGGAAAATGGAAGAGGAGACGAAATTCACTTAACAGAATCAAGAGACTTGTAGAAGTACATTCAGAAAGCCTAGGTGATTGGCTGTGAGAAGTGAGAGAAAGAGAGGGCAAAGATGAGTTTCCTGCATAGCCGTGTGGATCGTGGCCATTTCAGAGAGATAAGAGCCCTGGAAGATGGCTGGGTTTATGGAAAAGATTATGAATTGGGGTTTGGACAAGTTGAATTTAAAGTACCTTTGATGGTTCCACTCCTAGTCATCATACTGATCTCCATAGTGGTTATACTAATTTACACTCCCACCAATAGTGTGTAATAGTTCCTATTTCCCCACATCCTCCCCATTATTTATTTACTTATTGGTACTGAGGATTGATCCCAGGGGAATTCTACCTCCAAGCTATGCCCCCAGCCCTATTTTATTTTTATTTTGAAACAGGATCTTGCTAGGTTGATGAGACTCTCACTACTTGCTGAGGCTGTCCTTGAACCTGTGATCCTCCTGTCTCAGCCTCCCATGTACTGGAATTACAAGCATACCCAGCCTCACCAGCATTTATTATCATTTGAATTCTTGATAATTGCCATTCTAATTGGAGTTAGATGGAATCTCAGTGTAGTTTCGAAGTCCTCAGTATCTTTCCAAAATAATTAAAGTTAGAATACTATAGTGATACATATATGCCCAGGTTTATAGCAGCACAACTCACAATAGCCAAAGTATGGAACCAACCTAGATGTCTGCCAAAAGATGAATGGATAAGGGAAATGTGGTATATACACACAATGGAATTCTACTCAGTCAAAAAGAAGAGCAAAATTAGGTCATTTGCAAGAAAAAGGATAGAACTAGAGAATAGTATGCTGAGTGAAATCAGCCAGTCTCAGAAAGTGAAGTATGTTTTCCTGCATATGTGGCATCTGGAGAGAAAATAAGAAATAAAAGGGACTTCAGAGTCAGGTGTGGTGGTGCAGGCTTGTAATCCCAGTACTTGGAAGGCTGGTACAAGAGAATCACAGGTTCGCAGTCAGCCTCAACAACTTAGCAAGTCCCTTCGCAATTTAGTGAGATCCTGTTTCAAAAATAAAAAATAAAATAGGGCTGGGGTTGTAACTCAGAGGTAGAATGCCCCTGGGTTCAATCCCTAGCACCACAAAAAAAACAAGGAGGGACTTCAGATAAATGTGAGAAAAGAGATCAGCAGAATAGTGGAAAGGGATGGGGGGTGGGGGGAGGCTTAAGGAAGGAAACAGGTCAAACAATGTTAAGTTTATATAGGAAGATATCAGTACCAACCTCACTAATATATACAGGGAGGGAGGAGGGGAGCGTGGGGTGGGATACAATGAAAACAAGTGATGTGTGAATATACAAATATATTACTTTAAATCTCACTGTGTTGTATAATTACAATGCACCAATCAAATTATAAAAATAAAGTACCTGGATTCAAATGGAGATTCAAGGAAGCAGTGGAATATGATGTTTGAAACATAAAGGTAGGAATTGAAACCAGGGGCATTGTTAAATTAACTTTGGGAGAAACTATGGCATGGTTCATTTGTGGTCTTAGTCAAGGTCCTGAGAAGTTCTGTCATGACAGACAGGTGGAAGATGATCCTGCAAAGGACAGAAAAGCCAGAGGTAGAAGGAAACCCAAGAGAATAGTCAAGAAAGTCTGTGTTTCAAGAAGAGGCAATGGGGAGCTGTGGTGAGGTTTGAAAATAACCTCTGCATTCAGAAATTTAGGTCATCAGAGACCTTCACAGGAGCTGGTTGGTCGATAGACTCAAGGGACAAACTGTAGTGGACTAAGAAAGGACTGGGCAGAGCCGGGTGTGGTGGTGCACGCTTGTAATCCCAGTACTTGGGAAGCTGAGACCGGAGGATCTGGGTTCCCGGCCAGCCTCAGTCACTTAGTGAGGCTCTCCGCAACTTGGTGAGACCCTGTTTCAAAATAAAGAATAAAAAATAGGGCTGGGGGTGTAGCTCAGAGGTAGAATGCCCCTGGGTTCAATCCCCAGTACCAAAACACACACACACAGGAGTGGGCAGTAAGGAAATGGGGACAGTCCTTTTGAAGGGTTTGACTATGAAAAAGAGAAAGAGAGCTAAGAGTGGTGGCACACACCTGTAATCCCAGTACTTGAGAGGCTGAGACAGGAGGATTGCAGGTTCGAGGACAGCCTCAGCAACTTAGTGAGCGTCTCAGCAACTTAGCGAGAGACCCTGTCAAAGCAAACAATAAAAAGGGCTGGGGATATAGTTCAGAGGTAGAATGCCCCTGGATTCAATTCCCAGTAAGAGACAGAGAGACCAGTAGCTAGAATAGAATGTAGGGTTTAGGCAGAATAGTTTCTTATGGAAACATTTGAAACAGCATGTGGTGTGAGAAATTGAGTTTCAGTCTATGGCTTCTGTTTTCTTTTTGTAGTTGGAGAAGGGCAAGTTAAAGGACAAAGAAAAGGAAGGGGGACCAGTGAGAGTAATTGTTCAAAAGCATAAAAAAGAAGGTTCTAAATGGCTGCCAGATAGTGACTACTGACCCTTTGTGGGCACTAACACTAATCATGAGCCTTATATGCATTATCTCCTTAGATAAGGGCACAAAGAATTCCTCCAGTGGTATGATGTCCTTATTTTATTCAGTGTTGTTTTCTCTCTGTAGGAGCCCATCCCCCATCCAAATTCCATGCTGCACGTGGAGCTGGCATTCAATAAAAGGATGACCAAGTCCTGAGTGTAACTTCTGAAAACATCCTGAGCCATTCTTGGAATATGCTGAGCAGTGTTTTCTAGTGAAGCAAAAAAAAAAAAAAAAAAAAAAAAGACCTGAGCATGCAGAAGTGGAAGGGACAATATTGATAATGCAGCTGGGCTACTGCTGGATGAAGTGATCCTGGAGAAAATGGTATTATGGAGGGGGAATTGGTGACTGTCTCTCCTATCCCATCTTTCCCACAGGCACACATTCCATCCAACCATCCAAATAATGACTCACTTGGTCCAACCCTAAGAAGCAAAGTCCTGAGAGGGAAGGAAGAGATTTCGTTGTTTACTAACAATACTATTAGAGGCTCTGGGTGAGATTCTCCCCTGTCTTGTATCCTGGTTTCCAGTCTGTGAAAGGCTGATCTCACTTCCAATGCTCCTGGCACCCGGTGGAAGCTGTTAGCTGTAATCAATGAGAGGCTATCTTGGGTAATTCACCTCCTACCTCTAGAGTTCAGTTTCTTCATCTGTAACACAGAAGGCTTGGACTAGACATTCCAGGTCCTACTCAGCTCCACTTTTCTCTGTTCTCTAATGAGATAAAGAGGACCAGCATAAGGGGAGCTCTTGGACTACCCCAGATGATCTGCAGCATCTGTGTCTGCAGCATCTGTGAGGTTTGCCTCTTCTCTCCTGCCAGGCTTGCTTTGCTATGGTTTCCTGAGGTCTTTCAGGAAGGCTCCTAGTTGACCTTAAATATTCACATGTGAGACCATTAGGAAGGATTTCTTCAATTCTGCTGAAAATCTCCCCTACATTTGGTAGGATAGAGCAAAGAAATACTGTAGATAAGCTACTGGAAGAAATTAAGAGGATTGTGTTATTTACAGAAGACAATTTGGAAACTAGATGAGAATGTAATATGGTCCATTTTACTGTTGTCACTACTTCTATGTGAACCTGAACATTTTCCTAATAAAGGTTTGTTTTTGTTAAAGATTTTTTATGTTGTTACCTCATACATATACATAGAGCCTAAATCAGAGTTCCACAAAACATTTACCCTCAATATATACAATATACTCTGACACTTTCTACTATCATGCTTGGTAATCTGCCCCCCCCATTGGTATTGGAGATTGAACCCAGGGACATTCTACCTCTGAGCTACACCCTAAGCCCTATTTTATTTTGAAATAGGGTCTCACTAAGTTGCTGGAGGCTTTGCTAAGTTGTGAAGCTGTCCTTAAACATGTCCTCCTGTTTCAGCCTCCCAATGCTGAGATTACAGGCATGTGCCACCATACCTGGCTTGTTTTTTTTTTGTTTTTTGTTTTTCAAATTCTGCTGGAACCTTAATTAATTCCAGGACTCATGCATGGATTGTGACCCACACTCTGAAAAATACAGATCTAAGCAGTATCAAGTCATTCTAGTGGGCCATTGAATATCTACTTGTTGGCCTAGGTCAAGAGAAGGGAAATGACTATTTGAAAAAACAGTCATGAAATTTCGCCAGCCTTCTTGGAAAAGTCTGACCCTCGTGTGAGATGTGGTCATCATCAGGTCTCTGCAAAATGAGAGAGCTTCCCAAGCTGCTACTTCTGTGTCTAAGATTCAAATGGCCAATTTTTCTTCCATGGGTATACCTGCTTCCAAAAATGTTCTGACAGCTCGAGGTTGTGGCCTGGCCTGCCTCCGAGCAGCTTTTCGTCTCCACCTGCCCTTCCTGTTTTTTCCTTCTCTGCGGTTCATTTTCTGTCCTCGGGCATTCCTCCAACTTGCCCAAGTTATGAGTTTATATCCTATCCTGTCTTCCTCTTCCCCATCGCCATCCCCCACATAGTGACTGTTCCCCCAAACCCGGTGCCACCCATAAAAGCAGCATCCACCAAAGAGGAAGGATGAGGACATGGCTGAGATTGGCTCAGCACTTAAATCCCATTAAAGCAAAGGTCAGATTAGATAAGTAGGGGACAAAGATCTCAGTATCTGGAAAAGCAGAGATGGAGGTAAATTTGACTTCAGTATTTAAGAATGAAGTATCAACCAGTCAGTCCTTTCACAAAGAGAAGTAAAGTACTTACTGGGGAGGAAGGTGAGAATTTCAGGACCAAGTCATTAATTCAAAGGACACTCAGAAAATACAGAATTGATCTACTATAAAATAACCTCTAGAATGTCATTTTAAAATGCTTTATCAAGGAGTCCACAATTCCAGGAGTATTGCATATGTGAAATTTGCATTAACTGGAAACCCATTTACATTGGAAGAACTACTCCTTAAAAAGCCCATCTCCTCAGCTCAGGAAGGGTCGCTGTTTGTTTTGAGTGGAAGGACATTTCCATTTCTCCAACTGCAAAAGCGATGTTTCTTCCAATATTAAGGTTAATGAGGGCTGGGGCCCTGTAATCTACATGAGTAGGTTAATTCTCATGTGTCCTAGATAGTTGAGAGAGAAAGAGATTTAGAACTTCAGCTGAAGGGAGATGCACACGGTGTCAAACTGGGAATGAGTGCAGGCGAAGGGCGCAAGGAAGAGCTCTCTGCAGGACGATCTCTGGACCCCAGTTCTCCATCCACACAGTACAGGAGCTGGACACAGGCCCTCCCAGCCCCGCATGGGAATGAGAGAGGCTAGATCACAGGCTTGCAGCACTGTTGGAAAAAAAGCAGTTGTATGATTCAGCTCTGATTATATGATAGTAAGAGAGATTTCATCAGAAATTAGCAGAGCTGCTATGGTATTGATGGTGGGACACACGCATCTTGAGTACATGAGGTGGGGGTGGGGCGCCAAGTGCTGTGTGCATGTATGTCACTGTCAACATGATTTACATTATGATATGAGACTCTAATGCAGCAATAAAAGCACATTATAAAAATAATCTATTATAGGAATAAAACTGTTTACTTCCTACAATACATTTTTTAAAAAAATCAAATATGCTTAACAACAACAACAAAAAAAAGAAGTAGGGAATATGGTTTGAGTTGATCTCTTATACTATTATCAAGGATATGGGTAATAAAGTGCTATTCAAAATGTCTTCATTCACAGAGCTAAAAGTTCATTTTCGAAGCATTACAATTAAATGTGATTGTTCCAACTCATTCCATTTAAAATAACACATTTTAAGCCAGGCATGGTGGCACACGCTTGTAATCCCAGCATTTGGGAGGCTGAGACCAGAGGATCCGGGTTCGCGGCCAGCTTCAGCTACTTAGTGAGGCACTCCGCAACTTAGTGAGACCCTGTTTCAAAATAAAGAATAAAAAAAAATAGGGCTGGGGGTATAGCTTGGAGGTAGAATGCCCTTGAGTTCAATCCCCAGTATCACAAATAATAATAATAATAATAATAATAATAATAATAATAATAATATAACACATTTTAAGCTGAGCGTGGCGGCACATTCCTGTAATCCCAGTAATTGGGAGACTGAGACAGGAGAATCGCAGATTTCAAGACCAGCCTCAGCAACTTAGTGAGACCTTGTTTCAAAATAAAAAAGAAAATAGGGCTAGGCATTTAGCTCAGAGGTAGAATGTCCCGGGTTCAATTTCCAGTACCACAAATAAAATAAAATAACACATTTTGCCGAAAGGCAAAGGACCATGACCCCATTATGATTTTCCCCCCAATTCCAGACTTCCTTTGGCATTGTTGTGATGGAGGTGAGGAAAAAGAAAGCAAGAAGAAAAGTGACATGGAAAGAGGTCCTGCTTGTTAATCCTCATGGTAAAGTCCTCACCCTTACCTATAGTTATTTACATGTTTCTGAATTTTAAATCAAATGTGACACACAGAATTATTTGGAACGCATTCATCCTAGCATGGTCTGATTCTTGTTACAGACACTGTGCTAATAAACCATGGCTTTTAAAAAAAAGAGTCTAGTAACAGAGACAGAGAAGAAACAGATAAGAAAACAAATAATTTGAATTATAAACAGACAAAACTAATCTATAGTGACATGAAGGGTAGACTGGAATTGAGGTGGACAGGATTGAACTTGGAGGAGCAGGAAAGAATGTGGGAGTGTTGGAGTGTGCTGTATTTTTATCAGGATGGTGGTTATTGGGTATATACATTTGTCAATAATCACTGAATTGCATGTCTGAAATGGGGACATTTATTATATATGAATTACACCTTGGTAAAGTTAAGTTAAAAAAAATCATATGACACCTGCAATGAACCGAGATAATATAGGAGGTGGAGGTGAGATATAAGCACAACTTAGATGAGGTATCTCAGGAAGGCTTCTTTGTGCAAAAAAAGATTTTCTGCTATGAGGGGGTCAAAATGAACTTAGGAACAGTCCAGTTTTCAAAAACAAAACAAAAGCAAAAAACTAAGAACAGGAGGTTCCTAGTAACCAATCCAAAGGGTCTAGTCAACTTGAGCCAGCATGATATAAGAAAGGCTCCTCTGCTTTGAAATGACCAATCAACTTTTTGTTCATCTTCAGTCCTTTATGCTTTTAAGCCCTCCTGCTTTCATATGGGATGCTGCTTGACTGGTGAATCACATATAAAAACCAATTATAGAGCCAGATGTGGTGATGCACACCTGTAATCCCAGTACTTGGGAGGCTGAGACAGGAGGATGGAAAGTTTGAGGACAGCCTCAACAACATAGTGAGACTCTCAGCAATCTAGCAAGACCCTATTTCAAAACAAAATTTAATTAATTAATTAATTAATTAATAAAGTAGCTTGGAGGTAGAATGCCCATCCCCAGTACCACAAAAAAAAAAAAAAAAGAGCCAATTATAGCATGAAACTCTGTTGGGATTTTGGTCTTTGACTAAAGGAAAAAAAGTCTAATGAGGAATCACATGGGAAAAGATTCTGAATGTTTTTCTCGCAATAGAAGGCAAAATTCATCATTTTTATTAAAACAAAAGTCATTATTTTACTTGTTCCTAGAAAGGAAGCATATGCAACCAGGTCATCCCACCAAAGTCTTCTGGGTGCAGGTACAGGAATGTAGTAGCTAGATATAAAGGTTCTTTCATTGGTGCATTGTAATCATACATCTTGTTAAAATTCAGGGTGATAAAGGTATACATGAACACAGTACTCAAGCCCTCCCCCAGTTTCCACCTCATTCCCTTCCCCTCCCCTCCTTCCCATGTTCAGCACAGTGATTGACTTTGATAAATTTGTGTATCTATTTTTTGAGGTGGTGAACATTTCCTAAAATTGATTGTAGTGATTGTTGCACTTGTCTGTAAATATATAAAAATTTTTGAATTATTCTCCCTAAATGAGTGAACTATATTTTAATGATGATTTTCTTTTTAAAAGGTAATATAATTCTAGCCAGGTGTAATTCCAACATCTGGGAGGCTGAGACAGGGGGATCACAGGTTCAAGGCCAGCCTTAGCAACTTAGCAAGACCCTGTTTCAAAATAAAAATAAATAAGCCAGGCATGGTGGTACACACTTGTAATCCTAGTACTTGGGAGGCTGAGACAGGAGGATTGCCGGTTTGAGGGCAGTCTCAGCAAGTAGTGAGACTTAACAATCAGCAAGACCCTGTTTCAAAATTAAAATAGGGCTGGGGTGTAGATCGGAGGTAAAATGGACCCGGGTTCAATCCCCAGTACCACAAAAATAATTAAATAAATAAATAAATAATAAATAAATATATAGAGAGAGGCCTGGAGTGTATCTTGGAGGCAGAATGGCCCTGAGTTCAATCCACAGAGTCAAAAAAAACAAAAAACAAAATGGGTAATATAATTCTACATGCATAGGGTTAGAAGGCCAACTTTGGCCATGGACCGAAGCAATGTTACTGGGTGAAACCCATTGTTTTGACTTTCTCAGCATCATATGCACAGGTTGAACCCCAAAAAATGCAACTAGAATAACTTCAAATAGATTTTCTATTTTATTCATATGCTGAAAGGAAACAAAACTCCCCAGCTGGAAAGAGGAATAAAATTACCCAAAAATAATTTCTGACAACATGGCACTTTGGATATCCTAAAGAACCCTTCAATTGAAATAAAAATTCTGGATATAATGTATTACTTTAAGTATTTTTCAGCTGGCATATAATCACCTCAGAGCCTGAAAGCAAAGTGTAATTTTGGGAAAGTAAGTATCATAAGCTGATGATGAGAGAACAGGCCTGGGGGTGCTATGGTACAAACATGATCTTGGTAGTTACTAACAATGTGTGTGTGTGTGTGTGTGTGTGTGTGTGTGTGTGTGTGTGTGTGTTGGGTACCAGAGATTGAACCCAAGGGCACTCTACCTCTCAGCTACATCCCCAGCCCCTTTTTTAAAATTATTTTTTATTTGGAAACAGGGTCTCACTAAGTTGCTGAGGGGTCTCAATAAGTTGTTGATGTTGGCTTCTAACCGGCAATTCTCTTATCTCGGCCTCCGAGTACTGGGATTACAGATGTGTGCCACCACATTCAGTCAACTAAAGATAGTTTATTTCTCATTCCAGCTTCCTGTCTGCAGGGAATTCTGGTCATTCTAATCTCATGGAGAACAGACTGATGGAGGCTTCCAGTAAACATGTTAGTGTTGACTGGGGATGTGGCTCAGTGGCAGAGTGCTTCCCTAGCATGGGAAGGCCCTGGGTTTAATACACAGCACTGCAGAAGGAAGGAAGGAAGAAAGGTAGAAAGGGAGGAAAGGGAAAAAAAGTGACGATTGTAATAGATTTTTTATTGTTTATATCATCCTTCTTTCTCTAAAGTCTGGATATAATCTTATTTCTTATACCTCCTATTTATATTTGGAGTAAACACTCACAGAGTTCTTCTGCTGAATCCCTCATCTCTACCAACCTACGGTTTTCTTTTTTAAACTGGAGTCCTTATGCTATATTTCAGTGAAGGAACTCCCTTTTATGTATTAAAATCAAACCAGTTATTATAACACAATGGCATTGACACTGTGGGGTAATGGATATAAAAGGGGCTGTGGATACTCTTTACTGTAAGACTTGAACCACTTTAAAATAAGTTCCTTCAATTTGAAAGGAGACTCAGAGTGGTGTGAAAAGTGCTTCCTACACTAGGAATCCAGAAAGCCAGTTCA
>PVLC010024539.1:9830-24637 GCA_004027655.1 Graphiurus murinus | reverse complement strand
CTAAGAACTACTTTGGCTATCCTGGGCTTTTTGTTTTTCCAGATGAATTTAAGGACTGATTTTTCTATGTCTGTGAGGAGCGCCCTTGGTAATTTCATGGGTATTGCATTGAATTTGTAGATCAGTTTTGGGAGGATGGCCATTTTGATGATATTTATTCTGCCTATCCAAGAGCATGGTAGATCCTTCCATCTTCTAAGGTCTTCATCAATTTCTTTCTTTGGCTTTCTGTAATTTTCCTTATAGAGGTCTTTTACCTCCTTGGTTAGGTTTATCCCTAAGTATTTTATTTTTTGGGGTGCTATTTTGTAGTGTTTTAAATAACTAATGTAATTTGAAGAATAGCAACAAAAATGGATGCAACAACTACACAAAATTTTATGTTTGAAATTGGCTGATGAATATATGGAAGAGTAAAGGTACTGATGGTACTCTGACATACAGGATCAGAAATAAAATCTTTTAGTATAACTCCTATTGAAGCACTGAAATTTCTTTCCAGCAACAGTCAGCTGGGTACATTTATAAAACTTTGTAGCTATTAGGGTCTATTTAATTTTGTAAATAGATGTCATCAATATCTGAGAATGAAACTACTCAATATCAAAATTTATTTTAAGACTACTATGTCATAAAAAAGACTATAAAATACAGAAACTACTTCTACAGAAAGCAAAATACTAGAACAAATACAAATGAACATTGAAAATGTCTCTCCAAAAATGGTTTCCATCACAGTCAGGCATGAGACTATTTTATAACAAAGTATTTAACTCTAAAGTTTTTAATTATCATGGTTTAAAACTTGAATTATCATTTTATGTTCAATAATTTTATTTGTATAATTCTTGTAAAATAACTGTCATTATTATTATTGAGGAATAAGTAATAAACTCCTTTTTCTTCTTACTTGAGGAAAAAACTACTATTTCTCATTCACACAAAAGAAATGAATTTTCATTTAACCCTGGGCAGGTTAGATGAGTTAAGAAACAGTAATGATGTTGGATGCCATGGTACATGTTTGTAATTCCAGTACTTGGGAGGCTGAGACAGGAGAATCGCAGGTTCAAGGGCAGCCTCAGAAACTTAGTGAGGCCCTTAGCAACTTAGTGAGATACTGTTTCAAAATAAAAAATAGAAAAGGGCTTGTTGGGTATACAGGGGCAAAGAAAACATGATGCAACGGCAGGGATCATGTTTTACTTAGGAATAAAACCTGGAAGGAGGCATCTGACCAGAGAGAGAGCCCACAAGAGTCAGAAAGCCCGCCTTCTTACAGTCTAGGGACATTTTATGGGGCAAGGAAGTGTGGGGGGGCGGGTACAGGAGTAGTCATGTAAGCCATTGGCTGGTGTGCTAGTGGCCAGGTCATCTCAGGGCAGGGCAGTGGTCAGGGCGTGTTTCTTTCTTTGTTCCTTTGTTCTCAGTCCTCCTCTGGCATGCCCTCATGGCCAAACCTCACAGTCTGACCTCACATTGCCCACAGTGCTATTCTTTATTCTGCTTGGAGGCAGAATACCCCTGGGCTCAACTGCCAGTACCAAAACTAAAACTTAAATAATGATAAGAATCAAATAGAAAAAATAAAATTACAAACAGTAAAATGACAAATTTAAATCCATTTTGTAGCACATTGGTTGCCATTTTTAAGTCACATAACAACTAGCTTTGTATTTCTTGAAACATTGCTTGCTATTTGAGGTTATGAATTAGCTAATTACTCTGATTTGATCATTATGCAATGTATATATGCATAAAAACATCACAGTATATAGTCTGCCCCATAAATATTTACAAAATATTGTGTCAAATTAAAACTGAAATATTGCTTACATGTTTTAACTCCTTCAACCATTTAAAAGAACTAACAGTATCTGATAATATTAGATTTGTGAACAACTAAATTAAATTTGCAATCAACTTTAAAGTTTTGGAGAAATCAAATTTGTTAATTTATCAGTTCTTTTTTTATTTAATCATTGTATAATTAGTGTCTGAACATTTAAATGAAAGTTGATTGTTTCAAGATTAATAAGCTGCTCATAAAAACAAAGTAGAAATAATGCTGTGTATTTTCCCCATGCAAAAAAATCCCTGGCAAATTACAAATTCTGTCAAGATCAACTCCATCATGTCCAGGATCCTCTACCTGAACCATCGGTAAAGGTGACAGTGGTTATGAGTGAGCTTGGCATGAGAACCCTCTACAATGGATAACGACTAGCCATGGCAGGCAGATCCTCTCTCCTGGTGCTTACTTGTAAGATAAACATAGCCAACCATCCTTGATATAACAGGAGATAGAAAAAGAAGAGCACACAGATTCTTGTTTGCAAGAAGAGTTAAGTCACCGTGGTAAAGACAACATCTGCTACCAGGGGAGCAGCAAAGACTGGTTATCACAAGTGCTGATGGCTCCCCAGAGCGGCCAGCAGGTCTTGAGAATCAAGGAGCAACAGTCTAATGTGCCGTGAGCCTGCCACTGCAAATTCCTTGATGCTCCCCCCTCTCTGCATCCTGCAGTGCCCTGGGGGACCCAGGAGAGTCAAAGCAAAGCCGATCCTGCCGGAGAGCCATGAAAGAAACACGTAAGAAGCCTCTATCGTGTTGCCAGTGCTGTGTTAGGCACTGAAGGCGAATACAATGTGCCTTGCGCAACCTTGACAGTTGTAATCTTGCAATTAAATATAATGTCCCAAATGCATTAATAGTTTATACAAGCCAGGTGCTATGGGACCACCTAGAAGAGAATGATTAAAGGCTCGGGGGCCAGAGACAGGAGGAAACGAAGATTGGAACAAGAATCCGTGGAGTATGGGCCACTTCAGTTGATCTTAAAATTCACCACAAGGATAAGTCAGGTACAGAAATTCAGATATCATATGTCCTCACTCCTATGTGGGAGATAAAGGTGATCTCATAGAAGTAGAGAGTGGAATTCTGGTTACCAGAGGCTGGAAAGAATGGGAGGGAAGAGCTTTTAATGTTCTCTAGCACATTAGGGTGACTATATTTGACCACAATTAGTTGTATATTTCAAAGCATTTTTTCTTTTTATTAGTGCATTGTAATCATACATCATGATGAAGTTCAGAGTGATAGAGGCATATATGCACACGGCACCCAGTGTAGAGGATTTTGAATGGTCCCAACACAGAGAAAAGATAAATGTTTGAGGTACTGGACATGCCAGTTACTCTGATCTGTTCATTCCACATTGTAATCACATTTTGAAATCATCACACTCTGCCCCACAAATATGTACAGCTACTATGTATCAATTAAAAATAAATAGATTCACTAAAATGTATTTGATAAAACATATTTTATAAGGGACTTTATTTACCAGGATGCAAAACAGAGGGGGAGAGGGTGCAAACAAATGGTACAGGGACAGAAATAAACAAAGGGCCTAGAGCAGTGAGAGCAGGCTCAAGGCTAGCCTCAGAAACTTAGTGAGACCCTATTTCAAAATAAACAAAAATTGGGCTGGGGTGTAGCTCAAAGGTGGAATGCCCCTGGGTTCAATCCAAGAAAAATAAAGAAGAGAGAGAAAGAGAAAGGACCCATTCTGCTCTTCCTGCCCTAGAACACCTGCCCACATTCAACACTCCCCAAGCCAGGTGCTCCATCAACCTAAGCAGGTCAAAGGAACCTTAGAACAGAAGTTCCTATTCTTAAGACAGATTCAAATCTCTGCTCAATCCTTGCATACCTCATGCTGAACCTTATTTTTTTTTTTATTGGTATGATAAAAGTAACAATTCCTACCTCACAGTATTACTGAACAAGGCCCATTTTGTCCATTGCACAGTATAAAAATCACTGAATTGATAAGTTTTGCACAAGAGCTTATTCATGAGGCAGAGATGGAAGAGTACATCTCAGATTTACCTCCCCAGGGATAGAGTACAGGGGTATTTATGGGATAAAGAAACAGGGTAGTTCAAGGCATGAGTGAGTAGATGTGAAGAAAAGCAAAGCAATCCGTGGCCTACACACGTGTGACAAATCTTCAGGGCTCTTCAGAGAACACACGTTCACAAAATAGTGACAGTAAGGTGAGATCCAGAGGGAAATATACCGAGTGCTGTGTACAGGTACGTTTGTATCACTTGGAACCTCACTATGATGTGTAATTACAGTGTGCCGATAAAAGCACTAAAAAGTGTGATATTTGCATGTTCTGAGGGCAGTCTGGGGCCCTTTGATGTGAAAGAAGTTGCCTATCTGCCCAAGTGAAGTGTTTCTGGTTTCAACTGGTTTGAGTAGATAACAGTATCTTCCATGTTCTTGAAAGCACCTGAGGCAACCGATTTATCATGACCCAAACATCAGAGGGGCTGTCTACAGCAAAGCTGTGGGGGACTAGTAATATATTGCTCAGCTGCATGAACCCCCAAATTAGTGATTTCTAAATTCAACTGAAAGTAACTAAAAGCAAGTGAAACTAGAAGGTTTATTCAGGTTTTCCCCTCCATTTCAATAGGTCTACTATAAGGCTTACACAAAAATAAATAAATATGCAGAGCTGTTTAACCCACTACCTGGAATACAGTAAGTGCTCAATAAATAGTAGCATAAACATATGTGAAAATTTGTTATGGCAGGGCACAGTGGTACATGCCTGTAATCTCAGTATTTGGAAGCTAAAGCAGGAAGATTGCAGGTTCAAAGCCAGTGCATGATAATTTAACAAGACCTTATTTCAAAATTAAAAATAAAATAGAGCTGAAGGTATAGCTCAGAGGTAGAATGCCCTAGGTTCAATCCCTAGCACCACAAAAAAAATGTTATGTACTTCATTTTTCTGGACAAAAATCATAATCTTTTATCAATGAGATCCTTTTTCCTGCTTGGCATTTTCCTAGATGGAAAATACCATCTCAAGAATAGACTATGAGCCAGGCATGGTGGCGCACATTCGTAATCCCAGTACTTGGGAGGCTGAGACAGGAGGATACTATGTTCGTGGCCAGCCTCAGCAACTTAGTGAGGCCTTGTTTCAGAATAAAATATAAAATAGTACTGGGGGTATAGCTCAGACGTATAGTGCCCCTGGGTTCAGTCCCTAGTACCCCCCCACACACACACATGTAGACTATGTATCCAGTATTCCTCTATTAGGATCCACTAAGTGTATAGACTATTTTTAGCAAATAAAAAATAGAAAAGAAAGCCTCTGTGTCCCCTCTCTTCCCTTTATGAGATCATGCACAATGAGGGTCCTCAGGGGACAGACACAGGAAGAACTGTGGAAAATAACATGGGAATGAGATAAATAGAGGCTCCACACTCTCCTTATCCCTCCTTACACCCTCACCCCCAGTTTCCAAGGCTCCCAATTTGCACCATCTTTCTATCTCAGTTATACTTGTTCCCAGAAAAGGATCTGAGAAATGCACTGGTCCTAAGACTGGGACAAAAAAGAACACAAGATTCCCATGAATATTTGCATTTGAGCAGATGGGCAAAGCTCAAATCAAAGAGCCATAGGTCTAATTAGAGAATTACAGGCCTGGGGAATGCCAGGAAGGAAAAAAAAAATTGTGTAGCTGGGAGAGGTTCCCAGGGCCACTGTAATTACACCACATGAGGCCTCTCCCAGGCTTCCAGGTGGGGCAGTTGGTAGTTGGTTAGAGAGGAGGCATGAACCAAAACGGGTTTCTTTCTTTCTTTTTTTTTTAAGCTAAGATTCAAGACAGGCCTACCTGCCTTGAAAAACAATGAGGTAGGTATAGATGAGCTTATACAGTAAGAAACAATGAATGCAAAAAGCAAGATAGAGATCAGCATGCACAGATGAATCTTCATATATATGCTCCTATATACAAGAAAAATTCCAGAAAGATCCAAAGCAAACTGGTAGCAATGGCTCTCTGGGAAAAGGAAGCATTGGAGGATTGGAAGTCTGGAGTGGAAGACAAACTTTTTTCTTATATTCTTTTATTCTGTGATTTTTTTTTTTTACCATATACATACATTACTTTTTCATTTAAAAATATAGATTTGAAAGACAAAGACAGCATCAATGAATTCAATGAGCTGTGAAATCTTTTGGTAAAACCCAGGGCATGAAATATTATTTTAAAAAGACCAATGAAACCCTACTTAACAAGAAAATAGGATGCCACGAATCAAATACACAATCAAAATATTTCATTAGGCTTCAGAATTGGGGTTCAGCTCTATAATGTAAAGTGTTACTAAAGGCAACTGAGGAACCAGGGCACTCAAGAGGAAAGATCCCAGTGCCCGAGCAGCTTTCCTAATGGTGTACATCTTCATCTTCGAAAATAATATCCACCACATTTTCATACCAATATTTGAACCAGGAAGACATGTTCTTCATCAGTCTAACTCGCTCTCCCTATTCTTCCTCCACCTCTGAGCCTGCCTTCTGTTCTGAGCCTGAGAATGATTTAGGCAGGTACCAGCTACCCTCTTCCTTATAAACAGGATTTCCCTAGCTATTTGGGAGTGATGAGTATTAGGTGTGTCAGAATTCAAAGCCACAGAAGAGCTGACTGCATAGGAGTGAGCAGTGCAGTCACAGAATTGCCCATGATGCTCTGGTTTGAAGGACCACTCTGAGAATTTTTGCCCAGTTCCTTATGTTTCCGCTTTGGGATCTGGTGATTACATTTGTTGGTGAAAAACAAAACAAAAGCCCCACAAGTCCTGAAAATTAGAAAATTTCCCAGAGGAACATTCTGTTAAGAAGGAAGGGGGGTGGAGAGAAAAACACCTCACATCTCCACCAGCCAGACACCACCATCGATTCCCTAAGGTGTTGAGAGCTGTGAGAGAAAGCACTATTGAAGAAATAACCCGCTTCACCAAATGCTACACAGCTAAGATGAAACCGGAAAAAGAAACGTTGCCTTTAACACCCAAAATACACATATCCTCTAGGCATCAAGGAAGTAGTAAATCCATTTGTGAACTCAAAAGGCAACTGGGAAAATAGAATGGCAACTGGCTAACAAAGACAGAAGGATCTGTGAAATCAGGTGGTAAAGTTCACGTCACAGGCACTTTCCTGGTGAATTTCTTTAAGCATGTTAGTTCCACCATGCCAGTGACATTTGTGACAATATAGATCCAGAGAACAAATGTAACCAGCTACAGCATCTGCTGTCCTTGGCACTGCGGGACGTAACAGAGATTCTCTATCCTTAAGGAATTCATTCTTTGAAAGAGAGATGATATGAATACATTACAATTAGAGTAACACCACGTATTAATGAGATCAAAGTGAAAGCTTTAATTTTTTTTCAAGTTGACATCTATAAACAGTTTATAATATATGCCAGGCACAATGCTGATCTTATTTAATTCTTACTCCATCTTTATGAGATAGATGATATTGGTGCCCCCATTTTACAAAAGGACAGAATCTTAGAAAGACTAGGTAATTACCAAGGCCAGACCCCCAGCTCTTAACCATGACCTTGGTTTCTTCTGAACTTTTAATCAAATATATGCAACACTCGGAACGACTGAATATCCAAATCATGTCTTGTCAGGTTCTGAATCTGCATCCATTCTTCAATCAGCATCAAAAACAAAACTCCCTAAATCTTCCAAAATTTTCTATAATCTTTTAGACAGCTCTGCATGCACCTGTGCCAAGACTAGGTGCTTAAAAATGCTTCTGAGTGTTTTAGGGTCACCTTATATAAAGCAGTTTTTTTTCTCATAACCTCCCAATACTTTATTCTCCAATATAACCACCATACAATGATCAAAATTAGGAAATTAACACTGATAAATTTCTGCCATTTAATATTCAGATACCATTTAAGTTTCATCACATTCCTTCAGAGCAAAAAGTTCCAGTTCAAAATCATATGAGTCTTTAAGTGTTATGTCTCCTTGATTGACCAGCATGAAGGCCATCACCAGGTGAGGCCCCAGGACTTTGTGCCTCCAGAACTATGAATTAAACAAACCTCTTTTCTTTATACTGTAGCCTGTTTCAGGTATTTCATTATAGTAATGAAAATCAGAATAATACAGGTCCTTTCCTCCATTTTCATAGTCTAGAGCATAATATGTTCAAATCTTTGGGGCAATTTTTACAAAGTAAATGTAAAACTCGCCAGATGTCCTGGCCAGAAATAAAGGGAAGCAAGTTGCTCTATTTTATCAAACAGATTATTTGTTTAACATAAACAGGTTATATAAATGTTTGTTTCTTTTTTTATTTATTAATTGGTGCATTGTAATCATACATCTTTGTTAGGTACAAACTAATAAAGGCATACATGCAGGGGGACACCCTAATGTTTATTTCTTTTTCCTTGATTTAAAATGTTTTGTTACAAATATACGAGAAATAAGGTCAAACTAAAATATGTTTCTTTCATTCAATAAATGTGTTTTGAGAAAGTGATGACAAACAATAACATGTTAAATGCTCTGGGGGGAGTAGTTATTGGAAAAAAGAAATCTAATGTAAAGAATTCTTTTCTGTGAATTTATAATTCTCCATGTATCAAACACAGGTTTTACAAAGAGTATGAAGAAAGAGCCTACAAAATGGAAGAAAATATTTGCCAGCTGCTCTTCCCCTAGAGGATTAATATCTAAAATATGTAAATAACTCAAAAAACTTACTACCAAAAATAATAACTCAACCAGTAAATGGACAAATGAATTAGACAGACACTTTTCAAAAGACTAAATAAATGGCCAATAAATATATTTAAAAAAAGTTTCAACACCTTTAGCAATCAGGGAAATGAAAATCAAAACTACAATGAGATTTTATCTCATTCCAATTAGAATGACAATCATTAAGAATAAAAAATTTCTTCTTTTGTGAAGTGTCTATTTAGATCCTTTGACCATTTTTTTATTGGGTTATTTGCTTTCTTGGCTGTGATTTTCTTGAGTTCTTTGTATATCCTAGATATTAGACCTCTATCTGAACAGTAACTGGCAAAAATCTTCTCCCACTCTGTAGGCTCTCTGTTGAGGTTCTTGATAGTTTCTTTTGCTGCACAGAAGCTCTTCAGTTTGATGCAATCCCATGTATTGATCTTCCTTTGAGCTGCTTGTGCTTTTGGGGTCTTGTTGAGAAAGTTTTTTACCTGTGCCTATGTGTTCAAGTGTTGGTCCTATGCCCTCTTCAAGTAGCTGCAAGGTCTCCGGCCTAACTTCCAGGTCTTTGATCCATCTTGAGTTGACTCTTGTGCAGGGTGAGAAAGTGGGGTTAGTTTCTATTTTCCTGCATATGGTTAACCAGTTTTGCCAACACCATTTGTTAAAGAGGCTATCTTTTTTCCAGTGTATATTTTTGGCTCCTTTGTCAAAAATCAGTTGACTGTAAGCCTGTGGATCTGTTTCTGAGTCTTCTATTCTGCTCGATTGGTCTATGTGTCTGGATCTAAATAGACACTTCACAAAAGAAGAAATACAAATGGCCAATAAATGTATGAGGAAATGTTCCACATCATTGGCAATCAGAGAGATGCAAATCAAAACTACCTTGAGATTTCACCTAACCCCAATCAGAATGGCAATCATCAAAAGCACAAACAACAACAAATGCTGGCGAGGGTGTGGAGAAGTGGGAACCCTAATACATTGTTGGTGGGATTGCAAACTTGTGCAACCTCTTTGGAAAACAGTATGGAGGATCCTCAGACAAATGGGAATAAACCTACCTTATGAGCCAGCAATACTACTTCTGGGTATCTACCCAAAAGAATGGAAACCAAACTATCAGACCGATACATGTGTATCTATGTTTATAGCTGCACAATTCACAATAGCCAAACTATGGAAGCAGCCAAGATATCCATCGATAGATGAATGGATTACAAAACTATGGGATATGTACACAATGGAATTTTACTCAGCCATAAAGAAGAACAAAATCATGTTATTTGCTAGGAAATGGATGCAACTGGAAAACATTATGTTAAGTGAGATTAGCCAGTCACAAAGAGTAAAAAAGCATATGTTCTCCCTAATATGCAGATGTTAGGGAGAAGATGGGGCATAAGAGGGTCCCCAGATGAAAAAAGTAGAGACCCTCTATAAACAAAGAAGTTGATTTAACCGAAGGGGATGGACGGGGGGGGGGTATCCTAAGGCACATGATGTACTTACACAATTATATCACGGTCACTCACTGAACTGAACTTGAGAGGGAGGGAGGGCGAGGGAGCGGGGTGGGAATTGGGGAAGGGGTCAGATGAGAAATGTGTGCACATTTGTCTATATCAATTCATACCTAACAAAGATGTATACATACAAAGCACAAACTATTACAATAAAAAAATAAATAAATTATTAAAAAAATGCTGGCAAGGATGTGGGGGGAAAAGAACATTTACTTATACACTGTTAGTGGGATTGTAAATTAGTAAAACCACTATGAAGATCAATATGGAGGCTCCTCAAAAGACTAGGAATGGAACAACCATATGACCCAACCATACCATTCCACAGTATTTATCCAAAATAATTAAAGCACACAATAGGAATACATGCATACTCATGTTTATGGTGCTGCAATTCACGATAGTCAAGTTAGGGAAACAACCTAATTGCCTATCAATAGATGAATGGATAAAGAAAATGTGCTTTATATATACAGTGGAGTTTTATTCAGCCATAAGGAACAAAATTATGTTATTTGCAGGAAAATGGAACTTGAGAGCATTATTTTAGGTGAAATGAGCCAGATTCAGAAAGTTAAGCTACAGAGAAAAAAAAAAAAAGGGAAAAAGGAGGTAGGGAATCTCATGAAAACAAAAGAAAGGGAACTAGGGAGAGGGAGGAAGAGAGGGAAAGGGGAGGTACTGGAGGATCAAACTAACCAAATTATGCTATATGCCTGTCTGAATATGTCACAATAAACCCCACTATCATGAATACTTAAAATGAACCAATAAAAATAAGTTTAAAACACAGGTTTTGGGCAAAATACACACAATTCCAAATAAAATAAATTGTGAAAATCAGTAATGGATTTAAATAATGGTAGAAAAAAAACTGAACCAAGCGTGGGAAATCCAGGAAGGTCTATGCACCTCACAGAGGTGAGCCCCAGACTTAGCTCTAAGCTCCCTGGCAGCCACAACATCTAAATGGAAGCCTAATCAGTTACACAATCGTAGATATCTGCAACTGGTTTAGAAACCCACAAAACTGTTTTGTTTTTGTTTTTTACTGTTTCCCACTCCTCCTGACTTTCAGGAAATACAAAACCTGCTCTGGGAGCTGGTTTCTCCTATAGCCACCTCAGCCGGAGGCTGCTTTTTCTGCCACACCTACATGGCCACAGGACCCCGGGGTCAAAGTCGTCCACCTTCCATGTTCACTGTTGTTTCCAGATCAGTTCTTACCTACATTTTTGTAAGTGCTTCTACTTCTCTTGTCATCGTCCAACCTCAAGCCACTTCCCCTTGCTCCTCAGGGACTTTGACCCCCATTGACCCCCAGCTCCACTGCTCCCTCCACATGCCCGTGCACGTCCTGAGAGACTCAGGATAGAAACGGACGACCATGCAATACCTCAGAGCTCCCAGCATCAGGCTGCATCCCACCTCAGCCACCTGCAGTCATCTCTCAGTGCGCCTTCATCCTTCACACTGTGCTTCTGAAGCGAGACATCAGACTGCCCGTGTGGGGCTCCCCACCCTGGTTACACACTACAACAGGTGGTCACCAATTTCCAGCACCTAGAAACACCTCCCTCCCCTAGCCTTTAAAGGGGGGTCCAGGCATCTGTTTCTTTTTAAATACCCTCAGATATTTTCCACATGGAGCCAGATTGGAAATTATTATTCTATTCTCTGCAATCAGGTATTCTTCCTGTTTCATTCTTTGACTCTATGCTTGGTCTTCGTCCTCACTGCATTGACCCTCTGCCTTGTTCAGATCCACACATGCCTCTCCTCTTCCTTTCTTATGCCTTTGTTTCCCTGCCTAGTTTCAATTCTGTGCTCCATTGCCTCAGTCACTCTTTTGCCAGTATCCTAACTCCTCCCTACTCTGTCATACTTCCACAACAACTACCCCAAATTCTCCAATCTAAAATAATCCAACTGTTTCCCTTCTCCATGTCCATACTGAGGCTTCTGACCAGGGCATGGAGGAAAAAATCAATATTAATAGTACAAATTAAATTTTTTGCAAGTTAAAGAGGAAAGGGAAGTTCTTTAATTTGAAAAATAGAATTTGCAGCCAACATTTGGATAAATAAAAATATTAAATGAATCCTTATTAAATTATTAGACTTAAATACCAAATTTAGCAAAATGTTCAACATCATTAGCAATCAAGGAAATGCAAATCAAAACTACACTGAGATTCTAACTCCAGTTACAATGACGATCATAGAGAATAAAGACAATACTAAATTCTGGCAAGGATGTGGGGAAATAGAAACTCTTATACACTGTTGGTGGGATTGTAAATTAGTACAACCACTATGGAGATCAGTCTGGTTTCTCAAAAGACGAGGAATGGAACCACCATATGACCTAGCTATACCACTTCTCAGTATATCTGGATGTATTGTCAATACACAAAACTCAATTTTATAGCTTTATCCAATAATAAATTTGAATATGAAAAATTAAAGATTCCATTTACTTCATCAAAAGATATCAAGGTGGTGCATGCTTGTAATCCCAGTAGAGGAAGATTGCAGGTCTGAGGACAGCCTCAGCAAGTAGTGAGACTCTCATCAACCTAGTGAGACCCTGTTTCCAAATAAGAAATAAAATTGGGCTGAGAGTGTATAAACAGACTAAGGTATAGAGCTTTAGTGGAATATTACCCAGCATTACAGAGGAAAGATTACTGACACACATTTAAGCATAGACGTCTCAAATCACTCGGAGTTAAAGAAGCCAGACTCAAAAGGCTACCTGCTGTGTGATCCCATCTAAATGATTTTCTAGAAAAAACACTACAGGAATAGAAAATAGATTTCCAGAGCAGTGGTGGGAAGAAAGCTTTACTGACAAGTAGGCCAGGGAAACTGATGGAACTTTCCCCACCTTGATCATGGTGGCAGTTATACAACAGGAGGCACTTGTCAAAATTCAGACCTGCACTATTAAAAGTGAATACTGTTGTATGTACATATGCCTAAATATTTTTAATTTAAAGAAAGAAAAAATGAAACATTGTATTCCCCATGAAAATTAACTCAAAAAATATCAGTAATAGAGTTGTTTCAAGGGTAAGTTTGTACGCATTCAAAATTGCTATTTGTATTCTTTATGGTTCTACATATTCCTCTGTTTAAGCAGTAGCTTCAAAATAAACAATGATAATATAGTGACTGTAAGACAAAGATACAGAACTTAAATTATTTATATTTTGTCATTCTATGAGAGCCAGTGGAAATTTTGATCATTGTTTAAATTTTTTAAATAGTGATACAGAGTGAGAAGTGAGGTTTTTGTTTGTCAAATGCAAATCTTAGTTCATACATAATATTCTAGAATGTTGTATTAATATCTTTAAAACAGAAACTTCTTCTTCTTAATCTATAAAACTTCAGTTTTAAAACTGAACAATAGATTTTAAAAATACAATATTATGTCAGCAGTACAATTTAATAATTGTTTCAATTATACTTCTTGCAGGCTTTTCAGCTTTATTAAAAGTTATTTATTAGTCACAGGGCATTTTAAAAGGATTTCTGTAACTACCTATCTACATGTGACAGAAATTTTTGAAATTTAAATTAATAAAAACTATCTTCAATCAATTATGAAGAGAAGGTAGATTGAAAAATCTGGCTACACTCTCTTGAACGTGAATATACCAAGAAAATCAATTTTGACAGTCACTGACAAATTTGTAGACATGAGGCTTGAAAGTAAAGGTAGCAGGGAAAAGACAGTCTCTTCTATAAAGACTAAGTTAATATCCACAAAGAAAAAGAAAGAAAGAAACAAAGAGGGGAAGGAAGAAGGCAACAGAAAGAAGGAGCTCCTCCTTCATATATAAAATCAATTTCAGGTTGACCTAAAGGTGATAAATTAGGTAACATAGACTTTGGAATACAATACTGCAAAATTATCTTCATGAATCTGGGTTACAAATCACTAGTGAAGAGGAAGACTGGTTCATTTGTCTTGGTTACATTTAAATCTCTCTATCTAAGAGTAACCTTGGGTGAATGAAAAGGTCAGCCACAGAGCTAGTTTAAACTGATAAAGGACTTTCTAAGCCTTGATAATGCCAAGTGTCGGCAAGTATATGGAGCAATGAGAATTCTCAAACTCTGCTGGTAGAATGAAAAATTGATAAAAGTAATTTTAAAAGCAAACTGGCATTATCTAATGAAGATGAAAATAATATATCCCATGAGGAGTTGTAACTTCTGATTACATCAGTCTAACATGATAAATTCTCTCCCCCAGAAAACAAGTATAAAGCTAGATGAAATTGTTTAAAACAATAATTTCTTCTCCCATTCTGTGGGGTTTCTCTTTAGACTCTTGATGTTTTCCTTTAATGTGCAGAAACTTTTTAGTTTAATGAAATCTCTTATTATTCTTGTTTTAATTTCCTGAGCTTTGGGGGTCTTGTTGAGGAAGTTTCTACCTGTGCCTATGTGTTGGAGTGTTGCACCTATGCCCTCCTCTAGTAGCTTCACAGTCTTTGGTCTAACTTCCAGGTCTTTTTTTTTTTTTTTTTTTTTTTTTTTTTTTTTTTTTTTTTTTTTTTTTTTTTTTTTTTTTTTTTTTTTTTTTTTTTTTTTTTTTTTTTTTTTTTTTTTTTTTTTTTTTTTTTTTTTTTTTTTTTTTTTTTTTTTTTTTTTT
>PVLC010024538.1:0-24538 GCA_004027655.1 Graphiurus murinus | reverse complement strand
GGTGGCTCACGCTTGTAATCCCAGCATTCGGGAGGCTGAGACCAGAGGATCCGGGTTCGCCGCCAGCCTCAGCTACCTAGTGAGGCACTCCGCAACTTAGTGAGACTCGGTTTCAAAATAAAGAATAAAAAAATAGGGCTGGGGGTATAGCTCAAAGGTAGAATGCCTCTGAGTTCAATCCCCAGTACTGAAAAAAAAAAAAACAAAAACACCAGAGCCAGGCATGGTAGCATATGCCTGTCATCCCAGTACTTGAGAGGCTGAGACAAGAGGATCCTAGGTTTGAGGACAGCCTCAGCAAGTAGTGAGACTCTCATCAACCTAGTGAGACCCTGTTTCAAAAATAAATATAAAATAGGGCTGGGGGTGTATCTTGGAGGTAGAATGCCCCTGGGCGCAATCTACAGTAATACACACACACACACACACACACACACACACACACACACACACACACACACACCAGAAAAGCAAACAGCAATCTGAGAAAATAGTAGTAACCTCTGTGATGAGGTGATATGGGAAAGAATAGTCAGAGCCATGGAAATATTATTAGTTAAGAATTTAGACTTAGGATAAAAGAAAAAGGAATTCCCCGCTCCCTCCCCTAGCTGCCAGTGTGCTGACAACTAGCAGAGAAGGTGAACAGAGAGGGCTTGCAAATCAGTGAGGCCAGCCCCTCCCTTATGCAAGCCAGAGACTGGAGAGGCTGGGGTCATCTCTAAACTTAAACAAGGCTGCACCAGCCCGGTCAGGCCTTGAGACAAGGCCTTGAGTTAATGCGCTCTTTCTACTTTTGGTATCTTGCTCCTGCTAGGTGAAAGTGTAATAAATCTCACATTTCCCCTTTTCCCTTCTCAAAGTTAAGTGACCAACTGTATATAAGGGTTTGAATCTCTTTATTCGAGGCCCAGAAAGCAGGAAATTAGCCGGTCTGGGTCATCAGCTGCTGCTTAAAGGAAGACCTGTTTATCCTACTTTTGGCCTCTGGAGTTTTTTTTGTCTCCAAGACTAGGCTGTGGGGAGCATTGTCCTGCAACAAAAGGATGCTTTTCTTTTTCTTTACTTCTCTCTCTCTCTTTTAAACTGGGGATTGAATCCAAGGGCATTCTACCTCCAAGCTACATCCCAGTCCTTTTTATTTTTTGTTTTAAAACAAGGTCTCACTAGGTTGTCTCTATGTTGCCAAGGCTGATCTAGAACCTGTGATCCTGTAATCCCAGCTACTCCAGAGGCGGAGACAAGAGGATGGCAAGTTTGAGGCCAGCCTGGGCAAGTCAGCAAGATAAGAAAAACAGGCAGGCCTGGTGGTGCACATCCGAAATCCAGATACTTGGGATCCTGAGACATCTTGCTAGATTGCAGATTCAAGTCCGGACTAAGCATTTTAGTGAGACCTTGTTTCAAAATAAAAAATAAAAAGGGTTGGGATGTAACTTGGAGGTAGAATGCCTCTGGGTTCAATCCCAGTGGTGTGTACACACACACACACACACACACACACGTATGTATATGTAACTGCTGGGGGTGTAGCTCAGTGGTAGAGCCTGGCATGCCGGAGGCCCTGGATTCAATCAAGCCCCAGTACCAGCCAACCAACCAACAAAACCAAATGCAGTCATCATTTGATTGTGCCTCCAGTAATTGCTCTGTACAGACACAATTATTCTATTACAGACCAAGGTGACTTTCTTTCCCTTTTTAGATTTCCACTTGGGTTTCCAGGCAGCTTCTCCCCTATTTTCCTGCACTGTTGGATCGACCGTGGGAATACCAGGATAGAAATCAAACTCCCACTCTTCCCCACCCAGTGCTGAGATTCACAAGTAAGCACTCCTGTGCTAAAAAGCGAAATGGAGCTGTGGGACAGGTGTGCTGGGGTGTCCAAAACTAGGGAGGGGACGGTGTCCATAACTAGGGAGGGGACGGTGGGGCAGGCTCCCTGAACTGGGACGGAAGGATGGGCGCTCCGGGGCAGGGAAGGCGGGCAGGACTCCCCCCAGCTCCGCAGGAAAACCGCTTGTGAAAAGAAAGGGGTTCGCGGAGGCCAGGTGCGCACAGATCGCGGGAAGAGGCGCCAGGCGTTAGTACGGCTCGCCGTCTGCGCTTGCCGGTCCAAGGATCCCACACTCTCACTGGCCACACAGTCCTCAGCCGAAAAGGACTAAGTTCGCCCGTCCAGCATTCATTCTACAGACAAATACGCGGAGGCCTGAGAGGCGCAAAATGCCTTCTCTCGGATACAGCGGTGGCTCGCCGGCGGGGCACTACAGGGCAGTCGGCGGACTTTTCTGACTCTGGTCCTCCAGCACAGCCCAGGCTCTCAACCCCTATCTGCGCTCCGGACCCCGGGCGGGCGGTCTCTACGAGGACTACATTTCCCACAATGCCTCAGGACCAGCCCGCCTCCCGCCGCCCGACTGAACTCTGCCTCGGCCAATAGGAGGGCAGAGTTCCAGGGGGCGGTCCTAGGCAGCCAATGAGCGCGGCGGGGGGCGGACCTTTCCCGTCCATTGTTCTCGGTGCCCCACGGGCTGGAGCCGAGGTGAGTCCGGAGGGGCCGGGCCCATTCCCCGGCGCTTTCGCGCGCGAAGCTGCTGCGCAGCAGGACCTGGTCTGCGGGGAGGTGGACTGGGGCGGCGGCCCGGAGCCGCGCGGACCCGGAGCAGCCCGCGGCGCGGGTACCGGGCCTGGAGCCAGCCCTGTGGGGGAGGGGCCGGGGGCGCCCGGAGTTGTGCTCCGGGCTCTGGAACCCACCGGACTCTGCTCCTGGCAGAACTCCGAGCACACCCGCGCAGCCTCCCCGCTGCACTGACCGGGAAACTGAGGTTCCGAGGGGGCGTGTCTTGTCCCGACTCAGACTGCAAGTTCACTGTCTAGGCACAGTCTTCCCGATTTCCAAGGAAGAGTTCTGTTACACTTGGGTTTCTTCTGGTCATTTGGGTAAATACACGTTGAGAACTTGAGTTTTCCCACTAGCTTTTTGTTGTTGTTGTTACTGTTTTTAGCCATATATATATATATATATATATATATATATATATATATAGTGTGGGGGGGCAAAGTTATCTGAGTCTTTATGATGTGGTAATGATTTTTAAAACCTGCATTGCTTTTCTAATGCTTAATTTAAATTATTTGTATTTCTACTGCTCTCAGTATTTTGTAGAGTTGCCATCCAGGTCTTTTTTTTTCCACCCCCCCTGTGTTTATTTTTTCTTTGATTGAACTCAGGGGCATTCTACCTCTGAGCTACACCCCTAGCCCTATTTCTTATTCTTTATTTTGAAACAGGGTCTCACTAAATTGCTGAGGCTGTCCGCAAACCTGCGATCCTCCTGTCTCAGCCTCCCAAGTGCTGGGATTATAAGTGTGCACCACCATGCTCGGCTGCCACTGTAATTGTTAAAATATTGGGCTGGGGATGTAGCTAAGTGAGTGCTTGCCTAGCATGTGTTAGGCCCTGAGTTTAATCTCCTTTGAGCCCTTTCCCAGACAATACCTTCCATTATGCTAGAATACTTTGTGTGTGTGGTGCTGAAGATTGAATCCAGGGCCTTGCATATGCTAGGCAAATGCTTTACCACTGAGTTATATGTCTCCAACCCCTACAATACTTTTTAATACACTCATACGTATGTGCCATAATTTGTTAACCATTCCCCTGCTGCTGGATTTTTAAGATGTCAAGTGTGTGTGAATGAGGATTGAACCCAGAGACATTCTACATCCCTAGTCCTATTTTATTTTTATTTTGAAACAGGGTCTTTCTAGGTTGATGAGAGTCTGTTTGATGAGGCTGTCCTCAAACCTTTGATCCTCCTGTCTCAGCCTCCCAAGTACTAGGATTCTAGGCACCCACCACCATGCCTAGCTAGGTGTCAATTTTTGCAGTTAGAAACAATGCCATAATTGTGTATCCTTGCAAATAAATTTCTCTTTGCAAAGATGATATTTTTTAGTATAAATTCCTGAGGGGCCAAGGCTGGATCAGAGTATAAATCTTTTTTTTTTTTAAGTTTTATTTTTTCTGGTACCAGGGATTGAACCCAGGGACTCCCTCATACCAAGCAAGCACTCTACCAATAAAGTACATGCCTGGCCCCCTCCTTTTTTTTTTTTTTTTTTGCAGTACTAGAGATTGAACCAAGGGGCATTCTACCTCTGAGCTACACCCCTAACCCTATTTTTTATTCTTTATTTTGAAATAGGTCCTCGCTAAGTTGTGGAAGGCCTCACTAAGTAGCTAAGGCCAGCTACCAACCTGCAATCCTCCTGTCTCAGCCTCCTAAGTACTGGTATTACAAGTGTGCACCACTACGCCCAGCATGCCTGGCCCTTTTAAAATTTTGAGACAGAGACTCATTAAGTTGTCCAGGCTACCCTCAAACTTAAGATCCTTCTGCCTCAGGCTTTGGAGCTGGGATTGTGGATCTGTGCCACCCTGCCTGGTTGAGGATGAACATTTTAAAACCTTTTGTGGGCCCTCTAGATCCTTGGATTGAAAATACTATAAAAACAGTATGAGTCGCCGGGCGTGGTGGCGCACGCTTGTAATCCCAGCATTTGGGAGGCTGAGACCTGAGGATCCGGGTTCACAGCCAGCCTCAGCTACCTAGTGAGGCACTCCGCAACTTAGTGAGACTCGGTTTCAAAATAAAGAATAAAAAATAGGGCTGGAGGTATAGCTTGGAGGTAGAATGCCCCTGAGTTCAATCCCCAGTACCACAAAAAAAAAAAAAAAAAAAAAAAAAAAAAAAAAAAAAAAAAAAAAAAAAAAAAAAAAAAAAACCAGTATGAGTGAGCATCCACAGAATTTAGTATCTGTGGGGGTTCTTGGCATCCTCAGGGGATATCCAGGGACAACTATACTTTAAAATATGGTAAAGATGTGATTGAGATACTGCTTTCCTTCCAGTAAAGCTCAGAGTGCATTGACCTCTGATCCATTGCTAATCCTAAAGATATCTCCATAAGATGAGAAAGTTGAGGTGGTCTTGGAGGTTGAGTAACTCAGTTATGTGTTAGGTCAAGGTCACTGGCTTTGCAGCAAGTCTGAACCAACTTAGGACAGGGTCTGGGTAAGTTTTTTCAAGAATATTCTATTGTTGGGTGTGCACGCTTGTAATCCCAGTACTTGGGAGGCTGAGACCGGAGGATCCCAGGTTCATGGCCAGCCTCAGCTATTTAGTGAGGCCCTCCAAAACTTAGTGAGACCCTATTTCAAAATAAAGAATAAAAAATAGGGCTGGGGGTGCAGCTTGGAGGTAGAATGCCTCTGGGTTCAATCCCCAGTACTGCAAAGAAAAAAAAAAGAACATGTGTAAACCAGGCATGGAGGCGTACGCTTGTAATCCCAGTACTTGGGAGGCTGAGACAGGAGGATCTGGGTTCGAGGCCAGCCTCAGCTACTTAGTGAGGCTCCCTGCAACTTAGTGAGAGTGAGACCCTGTTTCAAAATAAAGAATAAAAATAGGACTGGGGATGTACCTCAGGGGTAGAATGCCCCTGGGTTCAATTCCCAGTAAAGCCATGTGTGTGGCACTGAGGATTGAACCCAGGGGCATTCTACCTCTGAGCTATACCCCCAGCTCTATTTTATTTTTATTTGGAAACAGGGTCTTGCTAGATTGATGAGAGTCTCACTCCTTGCTGAGACTGTCCTTGACCCTGTGATCTTCCTGTCTTAGCCTCCCAAGAACTGGAATTACAAGTGTGTACCACACCTGGCTATAAGAACATTGTATTTCTGGTACTTATTCTTAAGTATTTCAAAAGAACAGTGCTGTAGTTTTTGTGCTTTTGATTCTTTTTTTTGTGTGTGGATTGAACCCAGGGGCATTCTAACTCTAAGCGACACCCTCAGTCCTATTTTTTTTTTTTTCTTTATTTTGAAACAGGGTCTCACTAAGTTGCAGAGAGCCTGACTAAGTAGCTGAGGCTGGCCGGTACCTGGATCCTCCGTTCTCAGCTTCCCAAGTACTGGGATTACAAGTGTGTGCCACCACGCCTGGCTTTTTGATTCTTCTTAACCTTTCTTGCTGTGGAGAGATATGTTTTCAGGAATAAAGCATCCCTCATTTAAGAGAAACAGGAAACTTCTGTAGATTTGCGGATGTAAGGATCACTTGGCTTGACCTGGGCTGCTCTGAGGACGATCATTTTAGGACACTTTTTTTTTTCTTTTGATGAAACTGAGGATTGAACCCAGAAGTATTCTACTTTCACTCCTATTTTGTTTTTTATTTTGAAACAAGGTCTCACTAAGTTGCTGAGGGCCTTGCTAAGTTGCTGAGGCTGCCCTTGAACCTGAGATCCTCTTGTCTCAGCCTATTTGGATTACAATCTTGTGCCACCACACCCAGCTTTTAGGACACTTATTGATTCTTGTTCTCTGCTTGTTTCTCGGCAGGACTTCTTGTTGAGTTTGAGAAGGGAAGTGTCTTCTCAGAGAGCCTGGCTGGAGACGGCTGAGGTTCAAGTCTGGAGGCCTGAGTGATCACCTGGGAAGGTGGATGATGGCTGCAGAGGTGCCGACAGTGACCACTCCCCTTGGCCCGTTGGTCCAGGTGCCTCAAGAGGAAGACGAACAGGAGGAGGTCACCACTATGATCCTGGAGGACGACTCCTGGGTGCAGGAAGCCGTGCTGCAGGAGGATGGCCCTGAGTCTGAGCCCTTTCCCCACAGTGCTGGCAAGGGCAGTCCCCAGGAGGAGGCAACAGCTGGACCCCAGGGAGCGCTCAGCCGCCTGCGAGAACTCTGTCGGCGCTGGCTGAGGCCAGAGGTGCACACCAAGGAGCAGATGTTGACTGTGCTGCCCAGGGAAATCCAGGCCTGGCTGCAAGAGCATCGGCCCGAAAGCAGTGAGGAGGCAGTGGCCCTGGTGGAAGACTTGACCCAGACCCTTCGCCACAGCGGTAAGATGCAGCTCATAGGGAGAGGGTGGGAGCACCCTTCCCAGATGGAGCGGTGTGATGTTTGTGCAGGAGGAGTGGGTGGTATCCAGGATAGGGTAGGGGGTGGCGCCCTCCCTCTGCACTGTCTCCTAGGCAACCAGCATGGTCATCACCTTTTTTTTTTTAGTACTGGGGATTGAACTCAGGGGCATTCTACCTCCCAAGTTACACCCCCAGCCCTATTTTTTATTCTTTATTTTAAAACAGGGTCTCACTAAGTTGCGGAGTGCCTCACTAGGTAGCTGAGACTGGCCACGAACCTGGATCCTTCTGTCTCAGCCTCCCAAATGCTGAAATTACAAGCATGCGCCACCACGCCCAGCTTTTTTTTTTTTTTTTTTTTGAAACAGGGTCTGGGCGTGTAAACTAGACTCCCTGATTACCAGATATCTACCTCAGATCTACCTGGGTCCCTACTACAGGTCAGGGGCCCTGGGATCTGGCTGCTTTTGCGCTGATGAGAGCTGCAGAAATCCAGAGAAAGGAATGAGGACAGGAGAGGTCAGGTCAGAGAGTCATGGGAGATGTGAAACGAGACGGGCAGCTGTGGGATGGAGTGGTACTGGAAAGTCACAGGGCAGGGAGCAGGTGGCAGCAGCTGAGAGTTAATGTGCTAAGCCAAGGCCCTGAAGAGGGGGAGCCGTCTTCCTTCAGATGACTGTGAAGCAGCCTGGCGGATTAGAATGGAAACTGCATATTTTAGGAAGTGGTAGGAGTTTCGGGAAGGGTAGATGGAGGATTGGACTGAAAGTCATTGGCCTCAGCAGGCTCTTGAGCCGGGGCCCAAGGGGCATGGGAAGCTCTGTGTGGCGACAGGATGTAGGTTTGATTAGAGCAGGCAGAACTGGAGGCAGGAATGCAGCAGGAAGCTGCCTGGTCATTGGGTATGCAGTGATGGGGGCCAGGCCGAGACGGGAGCAAAAGGAACAGCAGGTGATGAGACACAGGAGAAAGAACTAACAGCAGCAATAGCTAGCATTTATCAATTTCTTTTTGTGGGCCAATAGTGTGCTTAGCATGTAATATTCAAGACTCACACGAATGACACTGCCTTGGGAGATAAGTGAGATTTTCATCACCAAAGAAGTTAGGTGAGCTGGGTGTGGTGGCGCACGCCTGTGATCCCAGTACTTGGGAGGCTGAGACAGGATGATCACAGGTTCTAGGACAGCCTCAGCAAGTAGCAAGACTCTCATCAACTTAGTGAGACCCTCTTTCAAAATAAAATAAGGCTGGGGGTGGAGATCAGAGGTAAATGCTCCTGGGTTCATTCCCCAGCACCACACACACACAAAATAAAGTTAAGTGACAGCTAGCTGGATGTAGTGGCACATGCCTATGATCCCAGTACTTAGAAGGCTGAGGCAGGATTGTAGGTTCAAGGTCAGTATATGTCAGTGAGACCCTCAGCAACCTAGTGAGACCCTGTTTCAAAATTAAAAATAAGCCAGGTGTGTTGGCGCATGCTTTAATCACAGTACTTGGAAGGTTGAGACAGGAGGATCACAGGTTTGCAGCCAGCCTCAGTTACTTAGGCACTCTGCAACTTAGTGAGACCCTGTTTCAAAATAATAAAAAATAGGGCTGGGGGCATAGCTCAAATGTAGAATGCCACTGGGTTCAATCCCCAGTACCACTAAAGAAAATAAATAAAAGAGCTGAGGGTGTAGCTTGGACGTAAAATGCCCCTGCATTCAGTCCCTAGTACAACAAAGAAAAAAAAACCAAACTCTTGATATATTTTAGAGTTTTGTTTACCTGCCTCCAGATGGATGTGAAAGGTTTGTAATGAACTTCAGCATCCTCAGGCAAATGCCGCAGAGGGGCTGAGGGCCGAGGAGAAGCCTCTGGGGTGGCTGTTTAGTTGGGGAGGACACAGCACAGGGTCAGGTCTCAGCAGGTATCTGAGGTGATCACAGCCCTGGACACCAGGCTTGCTGCAGGGTCTTTGTGCCTTTCTTTTTTCGCTGGACACCTGAGATGGGATCCGCCCCCCCCCCCAAGAGAAGTGGGTTTGTCGTGCCCCTGACTTACGCTTTTGAGATCATTGTTTTTGTCTAACAAACTCTCCCCACCTTCTTATGGTTGCTCACGGGAATCTCTGCACGTTCCTTTATCCCTTCCCAAACATTTATTCAGCTTAAGTCCACTGACCTCTACTTGCAGTTTGCGCTCACGATCTTTGGACACATTTACCCACTACAGGACATTTCAGGGCCTGGGTAGATGATGGTTGTTTAATGTTTGACAAACAGGTGCTTCCAGGTGCTCACATTTAAAGTCTTGTGTGTGTGTGAGGTGCTGGGGCATGAACGCAGCATATACCCCCAGCCCTGTTTTATTTTGAAACAGGATCTCACCAAGTTGCTGAGAGCCTCACAAAGTGGCTAAGGCTGGCTTTGAACCTGCAATCCTCCTGTCTCAGCCTCCCAAGTACTGGGATTATAGGGGTACGGCACCACATCTGGCTCTTAAAGTCTTTTAAGATTAGACTTAAAGCTGGGCATGGTGGCACACCTTTGTAATTCCAGTACTTGGGAGGCTGAGACCAGAGGATCTGGGTTCGCAGCCAGCCTCAGCTACTTAGTAAGGCCTGCCGCAACTTAGTGAGACCCTGTTTCAAAATTAAGACTAAAAAATAGGGCTGGGGATGTAGCTCGGAGGTAGAATGCCCCTGGGTTCAATCCCCAGTACCGCCAAAAAAAAAAAAAAGATTAGACTTAGAGGGCCTGGTGTGGTGGCGCACACTTGTAATCTCAGTACTCGGGAGACTGAGACAGGAGGATTGCAGGCTCATGGCCAGACTCAGCAAATTAGTGAGATGTTCCACAACTTAATGAGACCCTGTTTCAAAATAAAAGAATAAAATAGGGCTGAGGTTCCATCCACAGTTCCACGGGGGGGGTAGGGCGGTGGAATCGGACTTGGCCAGTCTTGGCTGTGGTATACACCTATAATCTCAGTATTTGGGAGGCTAAATGAGATAAGGAGATAATGGGTTTGAGGCCAGCTTTAGCAATTTAGGGAGTCCCTCAGCAACTTAGTGAGACCTTATTTCTTTTTTCTGGGGATTGACTCCAGGTCATTCTACCTCTGAACTACACCTCCAGCCCTATTTTTTATTCTTTATTTTGAAACACGGTCTCCCTAAATTGCAGAGGGCCTCACTAAGTAGTTGAGACTGGCCGTGAACCTGGATCCTCCTGTCTCAGCCTCCCAAGTACTGGGATTACAAGCGTGTGCCACCATGCCTGGCTTGTGAGACCCTATTTTTTTTTTTTTTTTGTGGTACTGGGGATTGAACTCAGGGGCATTCTACCTCCGAGCTATATCCCCAGCCCTATTTTTTATTCTTTATTTTGAAACCAAGTCTCACTAAGTTGCGGAGTGCCTCACTAGGTAGCTGAGGCTGGCCGCGAACCCGGATCCTCCGGTCTCAGCCTCCCGAATGCTGGGATTACAAGCGTGCGCCACCATGCCCAGCTTTTGTGAGACCCTATTTCAAAATGAAAAAATAGAAGTGGCAGAAGTGTAGCTCAGAGGTAGTTGAGCACCTCAGAGGTAGAGTAAATAAATAAGTAAATAAAATCAGACCTAAAGCCAGGCATGGTGGCACATGCTTGTAATCCCAGTACTTGGGAGGCTGAGACAGGAGGATAGCAAATTTGAGGAGAGCCTCGGCAAGTAGTGAGACTCTCATCAACCTAGTGAGATCTTGTTTCAAAATAAAAAGAAAATAGGGCTGGGGGTATAGCTCAGAGGTACAGTGCCCCTGGGTTCATCCCCAGTACCACACACACAAAAAAGATGAGACCTATCATAATAGTTTACATGGCAAGGCTCATCTATTTGTCAGTGTTTCTGAAGGACATTTTAATCCTGTACCCAACTCTAATTCAGGCCTCTTGGGACATCTGTCTGTCCTTGCAGCAGCCTCCAAATGAACTTGCCTTCATTCTCTTCCCCTTCATTGCAGCTTTCTCTTTCCTTCCAGAATGATCTGCTTAAAATTCTTCATGAGTTCTCAGTGTCCACCAAATCAAGCATGACCTCCTTGTTCTGCTGGAAACACATGGCCCTGTGTGACCTGGCCCAGGCCTCCCCTGCAGCCTGGTCCCTTCCCCGTTCCACCTGCTGCAGCCCTTGCTCCATTTAGGCAAGCTCTTGCTGTTTCTTGAACACAGCCTATACTTTCTAGCATTTACCTTTGACTCCTACATTTTTGGCTTGGAATGGTCTTGTCCTATCTTTGTAACATAAAATTCTGGTTGTCCTTTAAAAGCTCACTTGTAAGCTGGGTGTGGTGGCACACGCTTGTAATCCCAGCATTTGGGAGGCTGAGACCGGAGGATCGGGGTTCGTGGCCAGCCTCAGCTACCTAGTGAGGCACTTCACAACTTAGTGAGAGCCTGTTTCAAAATAAAGAATAAAAAATAGGGCTGGGGGTGTAGCTTGGAGGTAGAATGCCCCTGAGTTCAATCCTCAGTACCGCAAAAAAAAAAAAAAAAACCCACTTGTGTGTGTGTGTGTTTTGCTGGGGGTCAAACCCAGGGCCTCATGCATGCTAGGCAAGTGCTTTTCCACTGAACTGTATTCCCAGCTCTGAATGCTCACTCTTGGAGACCCTCTCTACAAAGCTGTCCTCTAATTCCTCTTCTACTGTAGTAGTGTTAGCATCACCTGAGAGCTTGCTAGAGATACAGACTGTCAATCTTACCCCAGCCCCATTGGAGCAGAATCTGCATTTGACAAGATCTTCAGATGATTCCTATGAACTTTGAAGTTTTAGGCCTCCCCTAGACTAAAGAGGAGAGTACCAACCCTAGACTAGAGAGGAAAGGTTATCAGCCTTAGACCTACTCTTATCCAGTAGCTGAGCCAGAGAGTCACAGCTGACTTTTCGTGTGTGTGTGGTACTAGGAATTGAAGCCAGGGGCATTCTGCCCCTGAGCTCCCCGTAGCCCCATTTTATTTTTTTATTTTGAAACAGGATCTCACTAAGTTGCTGAAGGCGTCACTAAGTTACTGAGGCTGGCCTCGACCCTGTAGTCCTCCTGTCTCAACCTCCCAAGTACTGGTATCACAGGTGTGCTCCACCACAGCCAGCTCAACAGCTGACGTTTCCAGCCATCCTCAGCATTACCTGGTGTTCAGTGGTTACAAGCAACAGGATATATGTATATATGTATGTATTTGGAGAGGGGAGGATTGGAGATTGAGCCCAGAGGTATTCTACCTCTGAGCTACACCCCTAGCCCTATTTTATATTTTACTTGGAAACAAGGGCCTAGACAAGTTGCTGAGGCTGGCCTCGAACCTGCGATCCTCCTGTCTCAGTCTCCCAAGTATTGGGAGGCGTGAGCCACCACATCTGACATTTTGCTTCTCTTTTTCTTTGCTTTTCACGATACTTCATTTCCTTTGTGCTCCTTCCTTTTTTTTTTTTTGCGGTACTCAGCCCTATTTTTTTTTCAGTACTGGGGATTGAACTCAGGGGCATTCTACCTCCGAGCTACATCCCCAGTCCTATTTTTTATTCTTTTTTTTGAAATAGGGTCTCACTAAGTTGTGGAGTACCTCACTAGGTAGCTGAGGCTGGCTGCGAACCTGGATCCTCCGGTCTCAGCCTCCCAAATGCTGGGATTACAAGCGTGCGCCACCACGCCTGGCACCCCAGCCCTATTTTTTATTTTTATTTTTATTTTATTTTTATTTATTTATTTTTTTTTGCAGTACTGGGGATTGAACTCAGGGGCATTCTACCTCCGAGCTATACCCCCAGCCCTATTTTTTTACTTTTATTTTGAAACTGGGTCTCACTAAGTTGCTGAGTGCCTCACTAGGTAGCTGAGGCTGGCCGCAAACCCAGATCCTCCGGTCTCAGCCTCCCGAATGCTGGGATTACAAGCGTGCGCCAGCACACCCGGCTTTTTATTCTTTATTTTGAAACAGGAGGGCCTCACTAAGTAGCTGAGGCTGGCCATGAACCTGCAATCCTCCTGTCTCAGCCTCCCAAGTACTGAGATTACAAGCCTGTGCCACTGCACTTGGCTTATGCTCCTTCCTATTTGTCTCCATGTCTTTGGCTGATTTTCCCTTTCCCAAATCCTTCAAACTTGCTATTTCATCTCTTCCTATTGTGTCACCATAGCTTCCTCAAATTCTTTAGCTCTTCCTTCAGAGAGGCAGTAGCTTCATTAACTTATCTTTATGAATGGAAAAACAAGCACTTTCCTCAATAATAATAATTTCCCTGATTAACGTGTACAAGTCAAAGGCTCTCTCCTTCTCTGCTTTACAGAAACAGCTTCCTGCATACACGGCCCGTCCGTGATTCTGGTCATAGCCTCACCTCCTTTGCTTCTCTGAACCAAAGAAGCCAGTCCTGCTTACCCCAGTTCCCAAACGCAGTGGTACACGGAGGGTGAGTCCCAAACGTTCAGGAAGTGATTTTCTGCCTGGGCTTTCTGAGGTCTGCTCCTGAGTACCCGCCCACCCCGACTCCTTTCCATGCTTATTCTCTTTACTTCCTTCCTCAGTGCTGCGGCCCAGCCTCTGCTATTTTTGGAACCTCTGACATGTATTTTGGTGTCTGCAAATTATATCTTCCTTCTAATTTCACTGAAAATGAAGTTTTGAGTTTGTATTTGTTTTCCCTGTTGCTTCTGAGCTCATACCAAAATTTACCAGTTCTGGTTTTAAAGCTTCAGAAGACCTTATTAGCTAATGTCACTGACTTGTTCACGAGAGAATAGTTACTACAGTCATCCCCCAAAATTATTTGGGTCATGTTCACTTGCTGAAAATAAATCAGAGCCTTGGCCTCTAGACCCTTATGGAAGAGATATGATAGCAGAGCCCTGTGCTTGAAACTTAACAACCGCAACAGCTGTCTTGTGGGAAGTTGAGGAAACACTGAATTCCTGGTCCTGGCCACGCGGGAGTTTGCATTGTGCTGTCATGCCTGTTATCTATCTCCTGGAGGTCGGGGGAGTAGGCTGGAGGGCAGCTATATGAATCTGCAGATTATCAGCAGCGTATATGTTAGTGTAAACATGAAATGTAATTATATATCTACTTGCTTAAATATGATTTTTATGATAAATTTAAATAATTTGGGGGGGGATGCTGGGGTTAAACCTAGGTCTTACATATGCTAAGCATACTCTCTACCACTGAGGTACACCCCTACCTCCTAAATACGATCTTTATTTTATTTTTATTTTTTCATTACTAGGAATTGAATCTAGAGGTGCTCTACCACTGAGCTATATTCCCAGCCCTATTTATTTATTTATATTTACTTATTTATTTATTTTGGTACTGAGGCTTGAACCCAGGAGCATTCTACCTATGAGCTATACCCCCCAGCCCTTTTTATAACTATTTTATTTATGTATTTATGTATTTATTTATGTATTTGTGGAACTAGGGATGGAACCCAGTGTCCTACTTCCGGGCTACATCCCTATTTTATTTTTTATTTGGAAACAGGGTCTTGCTAAGTTGCTGAGAGCCTCACTAAGTTGCTGAGACTGGCTTCAAACCTGTGATCTTCCTGTTTCAGTCTCCCAAGTACTGGGATTACAGGCATACGCCATCATACCTGGCTTATTTATTTTGAACAGGGTCTCACTAAATTGCCCAGGTGGCCTTGAACTTGATATCTCCTGCCCCAGCCTCCTGAGTAGCTGGGATTACAAGCGTGTTCCACCATGCCTGGCTCCTAAATATGATCCTTTGTGTGTGTGTGTGTGTGTGTGTACGCGCGCGCGTGCACACGTGCAATTGAACCCAGGGGCATTCTACTTCCGAGCTATACCCCCAGCCCTGTTTTATTCTTTATTTTGAAACAGGGTCTCACTAAGTTGGGGAGGGCCTGACTAAATTGCTGAGGCTGGCCGCAAACTAAATATGATCTTATATTGACTAGCGGTATGAGTGGAGCCCAGGTTCTCCCTGAGAGAGGCAAACCCATATGTAAAAATTTATACATATAAACTACTAATCACTGAATTGAGAATCTCACCTTAAATAAACAGTTTTATTGGCTTTAATGTCACTAGGACATTATGTGATTATTTTAGTAACTGTCTTCTATGCTTCCTTGGGAGGTTTGGTGTGGGTTCTTAGGAATAATTACTAGTAAAATTATTAATTTATTTCTGTATATTCTGTAGAATTTCAAAAAATTAGAGATACTTTATAGGAATTATAAGATGCTTTATAGGAATTATAAGATACTTTTTTTTTTTGTGGTACTGGGGATTGAACTCAGGGGCATTCTACCTCCGAGCTACACCCCCAGCCCTATTTTTTATTCTTTTTTTTTTTTTTTTGCGGTACTGGGGATTGAACTCAGAGGCATTCTACCTCCGAGCTATACCCCCAGCCCTATTTTTTATTCTTTATTTTGAAACCGAGTCTCACTAAGTTGCGGAATGCCTCACTAGGTAGCTGAGGCTGGCCGCGAACCTGGATCCTCCGGTCTCAGCCTCCCGAATGCTGGGATTACAAGCGTGCGCCACCACGCCCGGCTCCTATTTTTTATTCTTTATTTTGAAACAGGGTCTCACTAAGTTGCGGAGTACCTCACTAGGTAGCTGAGGCTTGGCCATGAACCCAGATCCTCTGGTCTCAGCCTCCCAAATGCTGGGATTACAAGCGTGCGCCACCACACCCGGCTATAGGAATTATAAGATACTTTATAGGAATTATAAATTTGCAATCTCCTGCCTCAGCATCCTGAGTAGTAACTGGGATTACAGGTGTGTTCCACCATGTCTGGCTCCTAAATATGATCTTTTTTTTTTTTTTTTGGTACTAGGGATTGAACCCAGGGACATTCTACCTCCAAGCTACACCCCAGCCCTTTTTTTTTTTTTTTTTTTTGCGGTACTGGGGATTGAACTCAGAGGCATTCTACCTTCGAGCTATACCCCAGCCCTATTTTTTATTCTTTATTTTGAAACCGGGTCTCCCTAAGTTGCAGAGTACCTCACTAGGTAGCTGAGGATCCTCTGGTCTCAGCCTCCCAAATGCTGGGATTACAAGTGTGTGCCACCACGCCTGACTCCCATTTTTTTATTCTTTATTTTGAAACAGGGTCTCAGTAAGTTGTGGAGGGCCTCACTAAGTAGCCGAGGCTGACCTCGAACCTGTGATCCTCCTGTCTCAGCCTCCCAAGTACTGGGATTACAAGCATGTGCCATTGTGCCTGGTGATAGTCGATAATTTCTAATGATACTTTGAGTGTACATTAGTGTCAGCCAGGGCCATTAAACCGACTAAACTAAACACAGTTTAGTCGGGGATCAGAACAGTGTGGTCCAGGCTCACAGCTGTCTGCTGGTCTAGCTTCATCTCAGGGTGGATTTTAGAGTCTATTGTCTAAGGAAAGGGCTATATGCTTCAGCAGTCCTCCCTAATAATGTCTTTTATCCAAATGTTTGTCAACATTTGGTCAATAGAGGGTTGGACAAGTTCAAGGAAGATAAGTATTTTGTAATTAACATTCTTCTTCAGGCTCCCACTGCAGGCAATTTTTTTTTTTTTTTCTTTTTTGCGGTACTGAGGATTGAACTCAGGGGCTTTCTACCTCCGAGCTATATTCCCAGCCCTATTTTTTACTCTTTATTTTGAAACAGGGTCTCACTAAGTTGCGGAGTGTCTCACTAAGTAGCTGAGGATGGCCGCGAACCCAGATCCTCTGGTCTCAGCCTCCCAAATGCTGGGATTACAAGCGTGTACCACCACGCCTGGCTCACTGCAGGCAAATTTAAGGGCTCTTTTTACTTCCCACTTACTTGTTTCCAGACATTTATGTACAGACACCTAGGGTCCTTGTTGCAAGTTAAATGTCAAGTAGCGAGAATATAAACACCAGACACATTTTAATGCCAGAGAGTGTTAGGAAAGCTCCTATTTGAAGGAGACTGAGTTATAGGGATATTTTTTGTGTACCAGTTTAAAAAACTCATACATCCATTTGCCAAATTTAATTGAACACCTACTAAGGATCAGGCACTTTGATGAGTATTAGGGTCATTGTGAATCCTATTACTGTCCCTTAATTAGGATTTTCTTTTTTTTTTTGCGGTACTGGGAATTGAACTCAGGGGCATTCTACCTCCGAGCTACACCCCCAGCCCTATTTTTATTCTTTATTTTGAAACAGGGTCTCACTAAGTTGCGAGTGCCTCACTAGGTAGCTGAGGCTGGTCGCGAACCCCGATCCTCCGGTCTCAGCCTCCCGAATGCTGGGATTACAAGCATTACAAGCGTGCGCCACCACGCCCGGCTTAATTAGGATTTTCAAATTCCTACCTTATCTCATTTCCAAGTAGAAATTTGAAATGGAACTCAAACCTTGAAGACTTTGAAAATCAGTGTGATTACCACAAAGGAGGCTTGGCAGCTAAATAACCACATAGAAGCCAGGCGTGGTGGTGCATGCCTGTAATTCCACTACTTGGGAGGCTGAGACAGGAGAATCACAGGTTTGAAGACAGTCTTGGCAAATAGTGAGACTTTCATCAACCTATTGAGACCGTTTCCAAATAAGAAACAAAAAAATCGTGCTGGGAGTGTAGCTCGAAGGCAGAATGTCCCTGGGTTCAATCCCCAGTACCACAAAAAAATAAAAAAATAAAAATAAAGTAGAAGCCAGGCATGGTGGCGAATGCTTGTAATCCCAGTACTTGGGAGGCTGAGTCAGGAGGATCACAGGTTCACAGCCAGCCTCAACAACTTAGTGAGGCCCTCTACAACTTAGTGAGACCCTGTTTCAAAATAAAAGGATAAAATAGGGCTGGGGTATAGCTCAGGGGTAGAATGCCCCTGGGTTCCATCCCAAGTACCACACACACACACACACACACACACACACACACACACACGATAATAATAATTAGGGCTGTGGGTTGGGGGTATAATAGAGGTAAAATGCCCCTGGGTTCAGTCCCCAGCACCACACACACACAAAAAAAGGATTTTTAGCCTCTTTATATTCACTGGAAGCTTAATATTTTAAAATTTCCCCTTTGGTTTCTTTTTCTCATTGTGATAGAGAATTGAGTAGACATGTTTTTCTTCATTGTTTCAGATTTTGAGATACAGAGTGAAAACGGGGAGAATTCTAATCAAGACATGTTTGAGGACGTGGAATCACATGAGATGTTCTCAGAAATGCCTGAAGGGGAAGGCAGTCCGCAGACCGACGGGGAGAGTGACTTTGAGAGGGACTGTGGCTCTGGGGGGCCTCAGGGAAAGGCTCTAGGTGAGGGCGACCGGGAGGTGCCATCCCAGGGCAGGGAAGTTGGCCAGCTCATAGGCCTTCAGGGCACCTACCTGGGCGAGAAGCCCTATGAATGCCCCCAGTGTGGGAAAACCTTCAGCCGAAAATCACACCTAATCACGCACGAACGGACCCACACGGGAGAGAAATACTACAAATGCGACGAATGTGGAAAGAGCTTTAGTGACGGTTCAAACTTTAGTCGACACCAAACGACTCACACTGGAGAGAAACCTTACAAATGCAGGGATTGCGGGAAGAGCTTTAGCCGGAGTGCGAACCTCATAACTCACCAGAGGATCCACACAGGGGAGAAACCTTTCCAGTGTGCCGAGTGTGGCAAGAGTTTTAGCAGGAGCCCCAATCTCATTGCCCATCAGCGCACGCACACGGGTGAGAAGCCATACTCCTGCCCGGAGTGCGGGAAGAGCTTCGGCAACCGGTCTAGCCTTAACACGCACCAGGGAATCCACACTGGAGAGAAACCTTACGCATGTAAAGAATGCGGCGAAAGCTTCAGTTACAACTCCAACCTGATCAGGCATCAGAGAATCCACACAGGAGAGAAACCATATAAATGCACCGACTGTGGGCAGAGGTTTAGCCAGAGCTCAGCTCTCATTACACACCGGAGAACTCATACAGGAGAAAAGCCCTATCAGTGCAGTGAGTGCGGCAAGAGCTTCAGCCGCAGCTCCAATCTGGCCACACACCGAAGAACCCACATGGTGGAGAAGCCCTACAAGTGCGGTGTGTGCGGAAAAAGCTTCAGCCAGAGCTCCAGTCTGATCGCACACCAGGGCATGCACACAGGAGAGAAGCCCTACGAGTGCCTCACATGCGGTGAGAGCTTCAGCTGGAGCTCCAACCTCATCAAGCACCAGCGCATCCACACGGGCGAGAAGCCCTACAAGTGTGGCGAGTGTGGGAAATGCTTCAGCCAGCGCTCTCAGCTGGTGGTGCACCAGCGGACCCACACAGGCGAGAAGCCCTACAAATGCCTCATGTGCGGCAAGAGCTTCAGTCGGGGCTCCATTCTGGTCATGCACCAGAGAGCACATTTGGGAGACAAGCCCTACAGGTGTCCCGAGTGTGGGAAAGGCTTCAGCTGGAATTCTGTTCTCATTATACACCAGCGGATCCACACGGGGGAGAAGCCCTATAAATGCCCGGAGTGCGGCAAAGGCTTCAGCAATAGTTCCAACTTTATTACACACCAGAGAACTCACATGAAAGAAAAACTTTACTAAAGTGGCAGAGAGACAAAGGGGATTGTCACGATGTCCTGCCTAGTGATGTCCCTTTAGAAGAGCCAGTCCTCCTACATGCTCTTTGGAAGTTCCTGCCAGAATTTCATCCCTGTTCGTCCTCAAGTCTAGGACACTGTTGTGTTAGTTGGTTGGAGTCATGCCCCATACAGTTCAAGAACAGCATGTAGGAGTGCAGGTCCATAGAGGTGGATGTTTCTCTGTTACATTTCACAATCTGATTGGCCCTCCCTCCCCTCATTCATCTGTGCCTCAGTTTCCTCTTTGGTAAAGCGGGGAAATTTTTTCTGTGTGGAATGGAAGACAGACAGCATGGCCTGCATGCAGTGTGGGCCGAGTCCTCAGAAAGACTGGGATCTGGGCTTGTGGTTCTGGTTTTTTTTGCTGACATGTTGTCGGGTTAAGGTGCCTTTGCCCTGCCCATGACACACTCTGCTCTTCCTGGCTTTAGTGTCTTGGGTATTGATTTGAGGTCAAGATGATGGGCCTTCTCCAGTTCTGAGTCATCCACATGAAGGTGAAGCCCTTCCCTATTTCCAGGAAGTTTCAGGAGCACAGAAGCCTGAGGAAGTATAGCCTGGAATCCCTGACCCAGTGTCTCTTCCTTTGATAAGAGGGACAGGGCTTGCCAGGAAAGGTTTACACTGGGGGGATTTACCTGCTTGCTTTTGTCTTTGCCTACTGTGCCGTGGTGAGTTGACTGCTGGGGACACTTTTTCTCCTGCAGTTTTGTGTTTGGAGTGAAGTCTGCAACCCTCAGCTGCCTACCATGGTGGATGGTGGTTTCTGTCTCAGCAAGGGTGAAACAGTCCTGCACGGTGCATAATTATTTCTAAACTATTATGCACTTGTTTTCTCCCTGTTACATTTTTTATTTTATGTACACAGATCTAGAATTATGTCTGGTAGCTTTTGTGTACTGAGAACGTTATTTTTAAGGAAGTGTCGATTTTGAGGACATTGAAATCCCCTGTAGAGATCTGGGCTTGAATCAGGAGTTTGTCCTGCAGATTTATGCTTCATCTTGCTACCAGGGCTTTGTTCTTGGCTCCTATGTCTTGAAACAGTGAAGACAGGGGAATGACAGCAGGTGACAGGGTTTGTTAAGAGGGAAGGGAAGAGGACATAAGGTGTCTCTGGAAAATGTGAAATTGTCTTTGCTATACAATGGGCCTATGCTCAGAAGAGGCCTTTTTTTTTTTTTTTTTAATAGGATGGATGCTCAGTATCGCCTAATAAAGTAGAGTCCCATTCTTTTCTTGAGTCTTTTAATGTATGTTGAAAACCTGAACTTGACTGTTAGCAAACTCACACCTCGCTTCCTCACCCCACCCATCTCCACCCCAGGCTGAAAAGTGGCCCAGACCCATCAGGGAACAAGAATTAATTGCTGCAGGGAGCACACCCTTGGGTGAACACGGACTCTTGCCACAGCTCTCTGCAAACTTTCCATCCAATCTGTCAACATGACTTGATGCAGAAGCTTTGGCTACAGAGCCAGGTGGCGTCCCGAGGAGGCCTTGGGAATAATCTCTGTCCAGAATCAGTTAAATTGGACCCAGGAGGAAGTTGTAGGTAGGAATAGAAGTTAAACCAAGCCAGGCGTGGTGACGCACGCTTGTAATCCCAGCATTCGGGAGGCTGAGACAGGAGGATCCGGGTTCACAGCCAGCCTCAGCTACCTAGTGAGGCACTCCGCAACTTAGTGAGACCCGGTTTCAAAATAAAGAATAAAAAAAAAATAGGGCTGGGGATGTAGCTCGGAAGTAGAATGCCCCTGAGTTCAATCCCTAGTACCAAAAAAAAGAAAAAGAAAAAAAAAAACAAGCAGGCTATGAAATGCCCATCACTAGTTCCATTGCCTCACTTATTTGGCAATGATGACTTAGATACCATCACTGCTAGGGAAAGGTTGTGAACAGGAAGTCCCAAGACCTGTCCAATAAGGGAAGGCTCCCATTGTCTTGGAGGATGCAAGAGCTATCTCACCAGTAAGGGAGAAGAGATAGAATGATTTCCCAGCTGACAGTAAGTTCCATAATTTGGTTATTAAAAGAATCTTTATCTTTGTGTATGTGTGTGTGTGTTGTAGGGGAGGGCTCTGGGCTATACCTCCAGCTCTATTTTATATTTTATTTGAAATGGTCTCATTAAGTTGCTGAGGCTGACTCTGAGCCTGTGATCGATCCTCTTGTCTCAGCCTCCCAAGTACTGGGATTACAGGCTTGTGCCACCACACCCAGCTAATCTTTATCTTTTCCCTTCTGTTTTATTGTTTTGTTGCAGTTCTGGAGATTGAACCCAAGGGCATTTTACCTCTGAGCTACACCCCCAGCCCTAATTTTTATTTATTTTGAAACAGGGTCTCACTAAGTTGCGGAGGGCCTCACTAAGTAGCTGAGGCTGGCCTTGAACCTGGATCCTCCAGTCTCAGCCTCACAAGTACTGGGATTACAAGCATGCGCCACCACACTCTGCCTTTCTTCTGTTTTTTTTTATGTTCATACCTATCCTGAGGTTCCAAACTCCAGCATCCAGCTCAGTGCATGTGATAGAAACTCAGTAAATATTTGCCAGTTGGTTCTCTTCATAAGAAGATGAATGCAAGAGGAAGATGGACCCCAAAATTGTGGCCTGGAAAATGGATTAGGTTCCCTGTACTTCCTTTTGGCAAGATGATAAATTTTAGTTTTAACTTTAGTGCCCCCTCAGTATTTACCCACATAAGTTACATAACTGAAAACTTACAAAAATCAACCAACCAACCAGTAGCCTAGTGAAACATTTTTTTAAAATGTCACAGATAAGCCGGGCATGTTATTGCAGGTTTGTAATCCCAGCATTTGGGAGGCTGAGACCAGAGGATCCGGGTTCATGGCCAGCCTCAGCTACCTAGTGAGGCACTCTGCAACTTAGTGAGACCCTGGTTCAAAATAAAGAATAAAAAGTAGGGCTGGGGGTATAGCTCGGAGGTAGAATGCCCCTGAGTTCAACCCCCAGTACTGCAAAAACAAAACAAAACAAAACAAACAAACAAAAACAACAAAATAAAGAATAAGAAATAGGGCTGGAGCCGGGCGTGGTGGCGCACGCCTGTAATCCCAGCATTCAGGAGGCTGAGGCTGGAGGATCCAGGTTCGCGGCCAGCCTCAGCTACCTAGTGAGGCCCTCTGCAACTTAGTGAGACTCGGTTTCAAAATAAAGAATAAAAAATAGAGCTGGGGGTATAGCTCGGAGGTAGAATGCCCCTGGGTTCAATCCCCAGTACCGCAAAAAAAGAGAAAAGAAATAGGCTGGGGCTGTAGCTCGGAGGTAGAATGACCCCAGGTTTCATCCCTAGTGGGGGGGGGGCGGTGTCACAGATAGCTGGGCGTGGTGGTGGGCAGTTTGTAATCTCAGTACTTGGGAGACTGAGACTGGAGGATCTGGGTTCTCGGCCAGCCTCAGCTACTTAGGCCCTCTGCAATTTAGAGAGACCCTGTTTCAAAATAAATAATAAAAAATAGGGCTGGGCATGTAGTTCAAAGGTAGAATGCCCCTGGGTTTAATCTCCAGTACCCCCCCCCCAAAAAAAAGTCACAGATAATCAAAAGCCAGTGGGAAACTGCATCTTCTTTATTGTAGCTGAGTCTGAAGTTCAAGATCTGTGTTTTTGGTTTTGCTTTGTCCTGTTTGGACAAACATCAAAATATCAGAATTTATATTCCTCTTACCCATTAATCCAGTGTATTCATATAACTATATCCTGAGAAGTTCTCCTTTTAAACTTTTTTTTTCCCCAGTACTGGGGATTGAACCAGGGCATTCTACCTCCCCCAGTCCTATTTTTTATTCTTTATTTTGAAACAGGGTCTCACTAAGTTGCAGAGTGCCTCACTAGGTAGCTGGGGCTGGCCGCAAACTCGGATCCTCTGGTCTCAGCCTCCTAAATGCTGGGATTACAAGCGTGCGCCACCACGCCCGGCTTCCTTTTAAACTTTTTACTGAAATATAGTGGATAAGTGTACAGCTCACTCAATGTTTACAAATTGCACACACCTGTGTAGCACACGGATCAAGAAACAGTGAGCAGCCCCAAAAGGGCTCTCTTGCAACTACCCTCCCAGTCAGTTTCTTGACTCCTCCGACCTGCCCTGAAGTTTGCAGGGAAGTGGGTGGAGTATGGGAGCTGGACAGACCTGGTTTAGACAAATCAGCGCACTATGCACCTTCACTTTGATTAGCAACTTCAAGGTAGGGCTGGCTTTTTTTCCCCCATAGAGATTTCCTTTGGGTTGTGTGTGTGGTTCGCAGTACATCATAATGGCTTATAGTAAAGATGTAGAGAGCCATTACTGTGCGCCAGGCACACTGCCCGGCTCCTTACATGCTGTCAATCCTGGCCACCGCCTTGTGGAGCAGGTCAGGAGACTCACCCTATGGGTGAGAGAGTGGAGACTGGGGAGGTTTGGTAAGTAGCTTGCCCAGTGCCTTGAACTTAACCACTCTACTCCTGAAGTCACTTAACTCCACGGTATTATTAAAGCCATGAGAAATGCCTAGTAGCAAATGGGTGAAAGGACATTAAATAAGAAATGATATATTAGCTACAGTTTCTAGTCTTCTCATTCATTAGTAACAGGATTGTCCACAAATGTGATTGGTCCATCCCTGCACTTTACAATGGTCACTTCTGGCCCTTTATTCTACAGGGGTCCTGTCTCATATCCAGTGTTCAGCAGGGGCCCAGTGGACTTGCCAGGCGCTGCCTCCAGTCTCTCAGATGCCCCTGGAGATTTTCACATGGAGAAGTCTTCAGCTTTTTCAGGTCTTTGGACAAAATATTAGTCATTCCTTTGTGTGTGTGTGTGTGTGTGTGTGTGTGTGTGTGTGTGTGTGTGTGTGTGGTACTGGGGATTGAACCCGGAGGCATTCTACCTTTGAACTACGCCCCAAGTCCAATTTTATTATTTTGAAATAGGGTCTCACTAGGTTGATGAGTCTCACTACTTGCTGAGACTGTCCTTGAACCTGTGAT
>PVLC010024537.1:0-24559 GCA_004027655.1 Graphiurus murinus | reverse complement strand
GCGGTACTGGGGATTGAACTCAGGGGCATTCTACCTCCGAGCTATACCCCCAGCCCTATTTTTTATTCTTTATTTTGAAACCGAGTCTCACTAAGTTGCAGAGTGCCTCACTAGGTAGCTGAGGCTGGCCGCAAACCCGGATCCTCCGGTCTCAGCCTCCCGAATGCTGGGATTACAAGCGTGCGCCACCACGCCCGGCAAGACACAATATTTATTGATATTAAATTTCACCTAGCCAATTTAAGTTTGTTCATGTCATATGATCCAGTGCTACCACTACTGCATATATATCCAAAGAAAACTAAATCATTATTTCAAAGAGATACCTGCACACCCATGTTTCTTGCAGCCCTATCCACAATAGCCAAGATGATAAAATTAATGAAATCTCTACCAATAAATAGAATAAAAATATAGTATATACCCACAATGGAATATTATTCAGCCATAAATGTTGTCCTTGTAGAAACATGGATGGAACTGGGGGACAATATGCTAAGTGAAATTTGAAAGACACAGAAAAACAAAAAACATATTCTCACCATTTGTGGAATCTTAGTTGATTCTATGTTCACATATGTTCATAATAGAATAGAATAGAGAGTAGAACAGTGGTCCCTAGAGACTAGAAAAGGTAGCAGGGAGAGAAGACAGAGAGTGCACCAGGATAATAGGTACCAAAATATAGTTAGACAGAAGAATTAGCTCTACTATAACAGAGTAGAGTAACTAGAGTTACATTTTACTATATATTTTAAAATAACTGGAGAAGAGTTTGAAGGTTTCCAAAACGTAGAATTGATAATATTTGAGGAGCTAGAAATGCTCTTACTCTGATTTGATCATTATACACTGTGTGCATGTATCAAATTATAATATCATACTCAAATAAGTAAAATGTTATATGTCATTTAAAATTATTGAAAAATACAAAGACAAACCATAGAAGAAAACATTTTCAAACCACATGTCTGACAAAAGCTCATATCCAGAATATAAATAAATAGAGACTAAATTAGAACTAAAAATATTTAGATCAAAATTCCAACTAAAAATGGGCAAAAAAATTGAACATACATTGCAAAAAATAAGACAAACATAGATGGGCATTAAGTATATGAAAAGATATGAAACATCATTAGAGAAGCAAAAATAAAAAGTTCAATGATATTTTAACATCCATTAGAATATTTATAATAGAAAAGATAAATGATCAGTATTGGCTAGGATATGGGTAAATTGGAACCCTCATCCATTGCTGGCAGAAATGTAAAATGGTATAGCTGCTCTGGAAAATAGTTGGCACTTTCTTTAAATAGTTAAACATAAAACCAGGCATGGTGGCACATGCCTGTAACCCCAGTACTTGGGAGGTCGAGACAGGAGGATCACAGGTTCACAGCCAGCCTCAGCAACTTAGTGAGGCCCTGTGCAACTTAGTGAGACCCTGTTTCTAAATAAAAAATAAAGTAAGAAAAAAATATAGGTAAACATAAATTCAGTGCATGACCCAGAAATTCCTCTCCAAGGTCTCTACCCATGAGGAATGAAAACATATATCCAAAGAGAAATTTCTGAATGTTGCTAGCACCATTAGTCATAAAATTAAAAAATATGAGTGTTCAACTGACGAATGGATAAACCAAATGTGGCACATTCACATGTTTAAATATTATTTGGACATAAAAATAAAGTAATTTTACACGCTATAGGCATGGACCTCAAAAACTTTTGTCTAAGTGAAAACAGCCACACACATATCATATGGTTACAGTTATATTAAATATTAAAAAAATGACATTATAGATTCAGAAAATAAGTCAACGGTTGAATGAGGTTAAAACTGAGAACAGACGGCAAATGAGCACAAGGGATCTTTATGGAGTGATAGAATTGTTCCAAAACTGGGTTATGGTAATGGTTGCATGTTCTTTATATTTACTAAAAGCCATTAAAATTTATGTTAAATGTATACTTTAAACAAGTGCATTTATGGTAGGTGACTCACATATCAACAAAGCTATTACAATAAAATGCATTGGGCTGATTTAACAAATCAGATAAAAGGAAAGAAAAACAAAAAACTATGTATCTCTGAAAACTATTTACTATGAAAAACAAGACAGTTTCAGAAAACATTGTATTCTTAATAACAAACAAGGTCATAAGAGGAGATTAAGCTCTGAAGACCAAGGAGCCGCTGGGAATAAGAAAACTCAAAGGACACTAGAATTCAATGCAAGCTCTAAATTGTGCATTGTTGTTAAAAAGCAGAATTGACATGGCGGAATATTGATTCAATGATATTGAGACATTGTCCAAGGACGCAGAAATAAAAAATAAAAAAGTGGGAGGATGAGATGCTAGATATGGAACACAAGGTTAAGGAAATGCCAGGAAGAAAAAAAAAATGTACAATTATTAAGTCTATGAGAAAGCTTTTTCCAGATGAATAAATGAATGTTCATTTTCAGATGTAAATGTTTACATGTTCTGGACAAATTATAAACAAAGGTCATCACCTCAGTATATCCAGGCAATATTTGGAACTGGTGGCTCTCCTTTCACTACTCAGATTCATTCCTGCCCCTTCTCTGCCCTGCTCTTTGCTCCAGGAAGTTAACCTCTACACACTGCTTCTCCCAGGATCCAACTTCACCTGGCTTCTGGCCAGGTGGTTTGGCCAACATAGCACTGGCAGGAATGATAAGGAACGGAAAGTGGGTAGAAAGACAGATCAGTGTAGTTCTCCTTGTTCCCTCACATTCCAATGCCACATGTAAAGATAAGTCTCCTTCAGGCCAATAGTTCCCACTCAGTGGACTGCTTCCACGGCTGCAGTTTTTCACTGGCCTCTGTAATGATATTTGCTCAGCTCTGTCTCCAGAGGTGCTGGTGGTTTCCAAGTATTTCTGGTCTTCTCTGAATGTCTCGTCAGCCCTGCCTTGTTCCCTTAATCCTACCCACACCACTGTGAGTAATCCTTCTTCATTAGAACCACCTTTCATAAATTCTTTTTCCACTGGATGACTCTTATACAAGGGCAAAGAAACTATGCACGACTATTTAAAGAGAAAATAATATGATCTATGAAGGAATCAAAGTCAAACTGATCTCACACTTGACCATTACAAAATAAAAGCCAAAGCAGAATATATAATGAGATGGGATTTTTTTTTTAACTCAATAACTCCATTATGCCATTTCTGTATAAAGTCAACCAGTGGCTACTTTTCAAATTGCATCATCTCAGAAAATACAATGTATATGAAGTTTTCTCAAAAAATAAAGTCAAAAGCATGTAATCAATTAAGTATTATTTAAAACTACAGTTCAGAAATGTAGAAGTAGTGGTTTAAAGTCACTGACATTAGGCATTGAAATTGCTTAACTATATAGAATTGTTTATTTGACCATATAATTGTATATAAAAGCTAAAGATAGTTTTAAAATTGAAACTATATACTGTAACCATACACTGTAACAATGGATAACTCAATACAATTTTAGTCTACACTCATATATACATATATGTCCACACATAATATATACACTTATATATACATATGTCTATACTATATATATATATAATATATTTTTTGTACTGGGAATTGAGCCCAGGAGCATTCTACTTCTGAGCTACACTCCTAGTCCTATTTTATTTTTATTTTGAAACAGGGTCTCACTGGGTTGAGAGAGTCTCATTACTTGGTGAGGCTATCTTCAAAACTGTGATCTTCCTGTCTCAGCCTCCCAAATACTGGGATTACAGGTCTGCGCCAGCATGGGCAGCTACACTCTTATATTAAATAGGCTGCAGTCTCAGAGGTTGGACTAAGTAAAATAATTTTTAATTCATTTCATTTTTTAATCTTAGTAACTAGGGAAACTGAAAATCATATGTGTGTTGCGAAAAACAAAACAAAACAAAACAAAAAAACCCTTAAAGTTAACACTAGTAGAATTAAAAACAAGATAACCACCATTAGAATCACTGCAGAATATAATTATTCTAATTTAAATTTGGCTATATCTCTAAATAAATTAACCCAGTAGCTGTATTTTATCCTTGAAAGAGAATACTTTTCACATAATATCTTCCTAAGTATACACAGATGGATTCTTTTTAAAGTTCTATGAAAACTTTTGTTCATTAAGCAAAGAGACAGGGGATAGAACTACATACAAACATATTAGTGGCTCATTATATACCTGAATACAATAAACAATTGAGCTAATTACTTCTACTATTATTCAAGGATCTTGTCTAATGTATTGGTAAGGAACTATTATTTTATGAAGGGAAGAAACAATAACATAGTTAACGTTCTTAACTACTTACTCCTAAGATTAATTGACAAGACAAATTGGAAATAATGAGGTAGCCAGCAGATAAATATAAAATACATTGAATTTTTAATTTTAAGTACTCCTAAGTTGAATCATTCTGAATATAAATGGCTCCATTAGGTGACATATTTAAGTATAAAATAGAAAATGTCAAGAGAGAAGTTAAATGACATCCTCAAATGTCATCATGAAATGTCATTTACCATCTGGATAAAGATTAGTTGAAGTGACCCTGGAATTTAAAAATGGAATTAGAACAGCAATATCAAATAAATAATTATATTTTCATTAAAATTCAGTTAAGTCTAAAATCCTCACATTATAAGTGAATTTTCAATTTGGAAATACTTTCTAATATGCAGTGAAATTGCTTGCTATATTTATTCAAAAGTAACATGAGTATTAAAAATAAAGGAAGCTGGGCGTGGTGGCGCACGCTTGTAATCCCAGCATTCGGGAGGCTGAGACTGGAGGATCAGGGTTCTCGGCCAGCCTCAGCTGCTTAGTGAGGCCCTCCGCAACTTAGTGAGACCCTGCTTCAAAATAAAAGAATAAAAAAATAGGGCTGGAGCTATAGCTCGGAGGTAGAATGCCCCCAGGTTCCATCCCCAGTACCTCAAAAATAAATAAATAAATAAATAAATAAATAAATAAATAAATAAATAAATAAAGGAACAGGAATAATTCTAACTCAAGGAGCCAACAATGAGTTCCTTTCACAGCAACCTTTTCTTCTTCAGAACCTCTTCTTTTGCTTATCATTCACTGGTAGTTTCTCATACTAATAATACACATGTGTGAATTAAATTGAAATATTGGTCTTAAGTTCAGACAGCACAGGATTTATCTGTGGAGTCAATAAAAGCTACAAAGCAACCCAAAGTATCTTCTCTCTGCTGAGGCATTTCTCTTTAGGATGAATATTTATAGGGCAGCAAGTTAAGAGAGAGATATATACTCAGAAAACTCAGCACCATTCCCCTGTTGATAAATGCAGAGGTGGACAGTGTATCTGGATTGTCTGCCTGTCCCTTAAAACATTTGCAGATGAACTAAGGGATAGTGAAACAGCAAGGAATAAGGACAAGCATCATGAAGGAAAGACAGGAAAAGGTGAAAGAACTTAGAATGGTTTTTGGTGAAGATATAAAAAGGAGCTTCAGAGCTGAATGTGGTGGGGCATGCCTGTAATTCCAGTACTTGGAAAGCTGAGACAGGAAGATCACGGTTCGAGACCAGCCTCAGCAATTTAGTGTGACTCTTAGTAACATAGCTAGACTCTGTTTCCAAACAAAAAATAAAAAGGGCTGGGGTTGTGGCTTGAAGGTAGAATGCCCCTGGGTTCAATCTCCAGTAAAACACACAGACACACACACACAGACACACACACACACACACACACGAGTTTCAGAAATTAATAGAGAATCATTAGAGAAAGCAAAAGCATTTCAAAGGCTTGTATTAAAACAACTGAAGTCCTTCTGGATCTAAAAAATCACTCTTATGGACTTGGAAGCTTTTTGTAGAATTAAGCATTAATTAGCTAACCTGAGGCTATGTGATAATAAAAACAGCAATAACATCTAACAGAGTACTGCATAAAAACACTTTCATATGGATTATCTCATGTTAAACTCGCGAGTTGATGGGTAAGAGAAATATTTTCCTTTAGGAGGTGATTAAATTGAGAGTCAGCTATTAAGTGATGAATCTGGAATAACACAGCTATTATGTCTATAAAAAGAGAAAACTGGATCAGCAGGCCCGAATTAAAAAATTCTAGTGCTGTGGTTTCTGATTTTTCTCTAGGGATCCCCTTTCTGCAAGATAAAATAGACTTTTCCTGTAGATAGCTTGGAAGTCTTCTCCCAGTGTTTGTTCAGAGTATCCCCTAATAGGCCCTAGGGGTGCAACACTTGGAGATTTTAAAGTATTAAGTTGGTTCCTAAAGAAGGCAGGTCCCTGTGGGTCAGGAAGAACCTGTGGAGAGGCACCTGAGCTACCTGTATTGAAGCCATACCTCGAACCCTGGCTAGCAGAGACTATGCACTGGAGGCAGGCAGACTTGGCTGTGGACTCGGCTTGCTTCCTGGTGGTATTAATCTGAGCCTTGGAACCTTCACCTCTAAAATGAAACTATTAATGACATAACTATACATAAATTACCTGGAATTGGAATATAACTAACCCTCCACACAGGTAATGACTAAGCAACTGAACACCTGGAGTAACTGTGCACATCTCCCCAGCCAATTGAACTGCTGAATCCACCTTCCCTAACGTTAAAGATTTAGAGCAAACTTAGCTGGATAGTCTTTGGAAGGGATGGCATCTGCCTTTTGCATTTTCTCGCCAAAGCACACAGACTTTAACCACAGAGCTAAAGCCTTGGATGTCAAAGTGACCCTCTTGTTCTCAAGTTCCTGTTCTCATTTCCCTTTCCAAGAACCCTATGGGTCCTTGTTTCAGAGAAAAAACTTGTTGCTTTTGGGGTGATAGATGGGATTTGAGAGAAGCAAGGTAAAGGATTAACAGTTTTTAGAAGGTGGTAAGATCCCAAGAGACCTCCACTCTGGAAGTGATGTGGGACTGGCACTACTCATCCACTCCCTCCTTGTTTGTGTTGCACTAAGCACTGTGGAAAGAGTCCTGGTTTTGAGTCACTTTTCTTTATTGCCCTCAGGCCAGACATCTTGTTTAATTTCCATGCATTCGCTATTTCAAAGTACTTATTGCTCATCAACTTTGCATCAGGTTCTTTTCAGGTGTTTGTGGGCACAACAATGCATATGACAGACTCAGAGCTCAGTCTGAAAGAATTTATAGTCTAGCATAGGAAAAATATATAAATTATATCTATACATGTATATAAAATAAATACGAAAGAACAGCTATTGTCATATTACAGAAAAAAATAGCTTAATTGCCTACATGCTGGACACTGAACTATATGCTAAGGGAACCACAGAAACCCAAACTGGTCTGGACCTAGAACTCTTAGAGCTTAAAGAGTAAGTTGTGTAAGGACTTAAGAGTAAGTTACTTAAGAGTAAGTTGTGTAGGGACTTCCTGAAGTGATGGACATCAAAATAGTTGGTATGGCAATGAATATGTGTAGCTGTTATCAAACTATAAGCTATACATAGTTATCTTTTCTATCAAAAAATAGTTAACCTGAGGGCAGGGATTCCCCCATTGGGGCATTATCTGTTGTTCATTGATAAATGTTTGGCTTAATAAATGTTTGCCAAATTAAAGTCAGATCAAAGCTTACTGGTTTTTAGCTTTATGCAAAAAGCTAAAACAGTTAAAAGGGTATATTTTATGCCACTTCTAGGGACACGATCCTTCTCAGGCAGCAAAGGGCAGCCATGGTATTCACTTACACTGCATTATTAGTGCACCAAAGCCTAAAGGCACCATGTAGACTATGTACATCACAGCTACACCTCAAAGCCCCCTGTGGAAGAGACTAAGATTTTTTAATGGGGGCTAGTTTGATATGAGGTTTATGTCTATCATACATAATAAGTCAAAAATTTTCAAAGAGAACTTTATTATGATTTCGGAAACAAAAAGGCTTGCAAATGTAAAAAAACCACCAAAGTCATAAGGGGTAAAGTTAGGCATGGTGACACATGCCTCTAATCCCAGTACCTGGGAAGCTGTGACAGGAGGATTGCAGGTTTGAGGACAGCCTTAGCAAGTAGTCAGACTCATTAACCTAGTGAGACCCTGTTTCAAAAATAAATGAATAAATAAATAAATAGGGCTGGGGGTGTAGCTCAGAGATAGAATTCACCTGGATTCAATCCCTATTACCACAGGGAAAAGAAGTCATTAGGGGTGAAAAAAATTTCAATATTAGAAAAATTGAAATGTTTAGATGTTTCTTTCTTTCTTTGACTGCTACAAAACCCAGAGATGTTTCATAAAAATGTAAAACCTTGGATTAAGTGTTTCTTTATCTTCCCAGTGTATTTATTTGACCTAATTTTTAAACTCTAGTTTCAAAATTTTATTGTGAACCATTTCAAGTCAATTTTTAAGGCAGATTGACCGAGAAGTCAGAGGAGTAAATAACCTTTCAATAACTGCCATGGAGATAGTTAACACAGGTGAACTGCTACACTTAAACTTCGGTCCAAAGTCCCTGGACAATAAACTGGCCTCTAAGAAGAAGAGAGAATTGGGGACTTATTTCCATGCATGTGGTTTATCAGGAAATACAACAACATTTATCCATACATCTACTGAATAATGAAGCCTATTATACTGTAAACCTCAAAATCGATAGATATTTTAGATGGGAACTGGAAATGTATTCATTAAGAGATAATTAATCAGGTTAAAAACCTGTACTTGTGCAGTGCTTTTTTTTTTTTTTTTTCGGTACTGGGGATTGAACTCAGGGGCATTCTACCTCCGAGCTACACCCCCAGTCCTATTTTTTATTCTTTATTTTGAAACCGAGTTTCACTAATTTGCAGAGTGCCTCACTAGGTAGCTGAGGCTGGCCAAGAACCCAGATCCTCCAGTCTCAGCCTCCTGAATGCTGGGATTACAAGCGTGCGCCACCACGCCCGGCTTGTGCAGTGCTTTAGAGTTTCAATAATATAAAGCTTAAAATTTCCTCCAAGAAAGGACCTTGGATCTAATCATCAGAGTAGCTTACAATGCTGACGTATACTTGTATGTAAATAACCAAAAATCTGAAGTTTAAAACAAAAGTTCAATTTTTTCACAAAATAATCTACCAATTTCTGATCCACATCCTACTTTGCTTCTGCTGAGGGCTTGGTAACTGGGAAAAAGAGCCACCTACCTAAAACTGAATTTTGGGAATCACTTCAGAGTTCATACAATTGCCACACATAATTTCATTTTAAAAATCTGATAAAGTTTATAATTTCTAAATAAATCCATGTTTAAAAGTACATTGAAAACATAGTAACTTCCGGCTTTCCAAGGCTTACCTGGCACACTCTTTGTTTTAAATTTAGTCTTTATTATTCCTACGTATGCTACTCAACAAACTACTGGCTTAAGAAGAGATGATTAAAATAATGGTGTTTAATTATGCAGTTAAAATATTTATGGTGATTTCATTTAAAAAATTAGTGATTACTGTTCTATTATCAAATTTTAATAAACTGCCAGGTGTGGTGACACATTCCTGTAATCCCCGTACTTGGGAGGCTGAGACAGGAGGATGGTAGGTTTTAGGACAACCTCAACAACTTAGCAAGACCCTCAGCAACTTGGCAAGACACAAAATAAAAAATAAAAAGGGATGGGGGTGTAGCTTGGAGGCAGAATTACCCTTGATTCAATCCTCAGTACTAAATAATAATAATAATAATAATAATAATAATAATAATAATAACAACAACAACAACAATAGCAATAACAGGTGACAGAACCAGAGGAAATATATATATTTTTTTCTGGTACTGGGGATTGAACTCAGGGGCATTCTACCTCCGAGCTACACCCTCAGCCCTATTTTTTATTCTTTATTTTGAAACCAAGTCTCACTAAGTTGCGGAGTCCCTCACTAGGTAGCTGAGGCTGGCCGCGAACCCGGATCCTCCGGTCTCAGCCTCCTGAATGCTGGGATTACAAGCGTGCACCACCACGCCCGGCTTCAGAGGAAATATTTGAATGCCAAAGAAATTCCCCATTAAAAATGTCTTTTGTATTGCTTTTACTGATTTATTGCTCAGTCTTTCTTTTTTCACTTTATAACTTTATAAACATTCCCTCTCAAAATCAAGTGTAGTTATGATCAGTTCTTTATTTTGTATAAGAAAATATATAGGTAATTAAAACATGCATGGCAAGAACTTGCCTCTTAAAATCTAAAGAGTACCTGGATATAGAGACATACTCTTGATCTCTTTTAAAAATACACAGACACCATTCTTAAAATTTATAGTACTAATTATTTTTGTGTTCTAGAATGAAAGGTCATTGTAATATATAGACTATATTAACCAACTGCACAGAAAATAAGTCCCAACATAGATGGTGCAATATATTGTTGTAGGTCAGTTAAGAGCCCTCTAAAGACTGGAAACAATTTTAAGAAATGATTTTCTTTTAAGACTTGTGTAAAGTTCCCATCATCATCTTACTCTTTCTTCTCTTTGGTCCCTTGTGGGAATTTCTTTGCTCAAATGTCTGTTATAAATGCATCTTTAAGCACTAGACCTTAAAAATGACATTAGTACACCCCTCTGTCCTAAAAAGCACAGGAAGTTTCAAAGCCTTGAAAATAAAGTTTCAAATAAGTTCCCTCCTAGAGCAGCAGAATCATGGTCACTTACCTTAGCTTAATGGAGCAAAAATTCACCCACCCAGAGAATGTAAAGTAGCCCTTTATTAATAAAAGGCTACTTTTACACCTTTACTTTATCATACATGTATATAAAACCATTAATAAAAGGCTACTTTTACACCCTTACTTTATCCTATATGTGCTAAACCTATCCTGGCATTCAAAGAGCTAGGGGAGGGGTTGTTTCTATGAAATAACTTTTATAAAACCTCTGTCCTTTTGACCAGTTGTAGTATGAAAGACAGATTGTAATTTCCCCCATGTTACAGAAGGTACGGGCACTTTTCTCCAGCAAGAAAGCATACTGGTAGCAGCAAACAATGTTTTATATTGAGATTAGAATGCTATTAAGATTCGAAGGCAACACTCTAAGAGGTCCCTCTCCTTTGCAGTTGGCAGAATATCAGCTGTTTCCACATAAGCAATGTATTGCAGAAGACTAAACTAATTACCTCCATCCTATCTCTACTCAGTTCTTGCTCCCAGATGCCTACTCCATGCTCTCAGGGGGAGAAGATAAACAGATGGATAGAAGCAGGTGTATAGGACTTTGTGCAGCCACTAGCCCTGAAAAGCAATTGGTCAATACCCTTGAAACTAGTTAAAGCCTTTGTAAATGGTTCCAAGCTCTAGCAGATGGTTTATTGGTCCTAGTGGTGCTGTTTAACATCTATATGACTCCATATAAGAAAATGATTAGAGGACTGCTTCTCCCTAGTATATTTTATTTAGCATGCTATGATTTTACTCCATAACCAGTGCCTTCTTCATAATGGAGAACTTGGCCTGGTTCTATTTTTCTGTACAATGGGATTACGATCCATGTGGTTAATGCTCAAGAAAGATTTGAATTTGTTTTCATTTTACAACCAAGGAAGCAGGTAGTTAATGATGCCTATCCCACAAAGTAAGTCTGTTACTACTGCAGCTCCATTTTACTATTCATCTTCTTAGAGGAAAACAAAGTCACTGCTACAAAAACTTCATTTGAATAAATCATTTCTGACTTCTAAACATTTTTAAATTGCCTTTTCTACTTCTCACACTTTCCTGAACACTATGAAGATCAACTTCAAATGGAAGATTACAGAACAGTCCTGCCAGAATACTTTGTTTTTCCTTCATTACATTCAGTATTTCTCAGATCTTTATATTCCTTTTTCTCTCTCTTTTCCTCTCTACTTCTACTTTTATTCTCTACCACTATTTATTTTCTTTCTTTCTTTCTCTTTTTGTCATACTGGGGATTGAACTCTAAGGTACACCACCAACCCATTTTTATTTCTTATTTGGAAATAATATCTCACTAGCTTAATAAGAGTCTTGCTGAGGCTGTCTTCGAACCTATGATCCTCCTATCTCAGCCTCCCAAGTACTAGGATTACAAGCGTGTGCCACCATGCCTGGCTCGCCACTGTCAATTTTCTAATGTCGTTTTTATTAATAAAAGGCTACTTTAAAAGCTAATGCCCTACATACATCCTCTTAAACACTATATTGTTATAGTGTTTTCTGTAATCGGGGATTAGAGTTTGGCCTTTATAGCTCAAGGAGCATGTGAATTGCCTCTTTGGCTCCAATGCGTATGCCCACACTGCCTAGCACTGCAAGGGCATCTTCCCCATCCAGAGCTGGAGCCCTATAGAGGGAAACAGTCACAGGGAAGGGCGTGGGGAACAGAATCAAGGAAATGCACCTTTTCAGTGATTCTCCTAGGGACATTCCCAGATTCTAGCCCTTCTTCCTAGCAGCCATATCATTTTGGCTTTTACTTTAATATGGGAGCGTTCCATCTGTCTATGTTATGGACAGGCAGTCTCAGAATATTTTCCTCTTTCTAGAACATAGGATGAATATCAGAAACTTCTTATACCATTTTAAAATACAACTTCCCCCAAATCACTTGAAAAATAGCCACATGACAACAAATTACGAAGTATTTCTCTTTTGTCTCTGGTAATCAAGTGAAGCTTGTTTTTATTTAAATGTTTTAATTGCATTAACAAAGAATATTAGAACCCAAGTGATGTAGGAACAGGAAATGGAGTCTAGTGAGAATGGCAGTGAACTTTCTCCTTGCCCAGAAGAAGCTGTTAAATGGCTACTGCTGAGCCAGGTGTGGTGCTGCATGCCTGTAATCCTAGTACTTGGGAGGCTGAGACAGGAGGATCGCAGGTTCAAGAAGAGCCTCAGCAACTTAGTGAGACTCTCAGCAACCTAGCAAGACTGTTTCTTTTTTTTTTTTTTTTTTTTGCGGTACTGGGGATTGAACTCAGGGGCATTCTACCTCCAAGCTACACCCCCAGCCCTATTTTTATTCTTTATTTTGAAACAGGGTCGCACTAAGTTGAGGAGTGCCTCACTAGGTAGCTAAGGCTGGCCGTGAACCGGATCCTCCGGTCTCAGCCTCCCAAATGCTGGGATTACAAGCATGCGCCACCACTCCCGGCTCACAAGACTGTTTCAAAACAAAAAAATAATAATAAGAGCTAGGGGTGGAGCTCAGAGGTAGTGTCCCAGGTTCAATCCTCAGCAACACACACACACACACACGGCTACTACTGTAGGTTGAATTGTGTTCTTCCCTTCCCACTCTTCCTACCAGATTCACAGGTTGAAGTCCTGCTTCTCACACCTCAGAATGGGACCTTATTTGGAGATAAGCTCTTTATAGAGGTAATCAAGTTAAAGCAAAGCCATTAGTGTGGACTCTAATTTAATATGACTGGTGTTCTTATAAGAAGGGGAAATTTGAAAAGAGATAAAGCCAATGTGAACATCAAAATGGCCATCTACAAGCCATGGAGACAGACGTGGAACTGATCCTTCTTTTGTAGCCCTCAAAGGGAAACACCCTGTTGAAAACTTGATTTTGGACTTCTAGCCTACAGAACTGGGAGAAAATCAACTGTTTAAGCCACAGGGTTTTAGATGCTTTATTACAGCAGCCCTAGCAAGCTTCCTCCTCCTTTCTTTTCTGTGTGTGTGTGTTTGTGTGTGTGTGTGTGTGTGTTTATGTGTGTGTGTGTGTGTGTGTGTGTGTGTGTGTGTTCCTGGGGATTGAATCCAGGGGCATTCCACTTCTGAGCTACACCCCCAATTCTATTTTACTCTTTATTTTGAATCACAATCTTTCTTAATTGCTGAACTTTGCCTCAATCCTATAATCTTCCTGTCTCAGCCTCCTGAGTACAGGGGTTACAGGCATGTACCATAGCACCCAGCTCCTATTTCATTTTTTACCCCTGAAGATGAAACTTTCAATTTCTGACACTCTTCAACTGTACATTGTTGAAGATGTACTTATATGTATACTAATTTCATAACTTTAGGGAAAAAAATCTATGTAGCTCTTTGAATGGCAATATCCTGAATTTCATGACAGAAATATGTAGTGGCAGGATATGTTGAGAATTGTTTAAAACAATATTTACTGTTTGCAATTGAATAAACAAAGTGGAAGCCAGAGGCCTTTTAACATCATTCATTAGTCACTGGTGAAGACAGATCACACGGACTTCAGTCTCTATAGCTTTCATAGTTTTCTGTAGCACAGAGCCACTCTTAACTAGTAGCCACAGACCACATATCAATAAAATGATTTGCCCTATTTTGTCATGTTAAAAAGATGTTTAAAGACAGGATATTCAGACACTAAGATTACAAAAAAAAATAGTTAACTGAAACCATTACGCTTTTGAATTCTTAAACAGACTGTCAACATTTTCACTGTTAGCTATATGGTAGATACATTTTTCTACCACTTTGAGGTAAGCACAGAAATTATAGATGGCTCAATATCTTATTTAATAGACACATTAGGATTTTCTTCAAAATTCTATATATCTAAGCAGAGGAAATTGTCCAGAAGGTCCCCTGGCATTTGCTAACTCTCTATAATAACAGCAATTCTCTATAATAATAGTTTTTACAAATTGTACTGTACATACTCAGGTAATTTTCAATGAAAATATAGCTTATTTATTTATTTATTCATTCATTTATTATAGTACTAGGAACTGAACCCAGGGGTATTCTACCTCTGAGCTATACTCTGGCCCCATTTTATATTTAAAACAGGGTCTCACTAAGTTGCTGAGGGCCTTACCAAGCAGCTAAGGCTGGCTTCAAAACTGTGATCCTCCTGTCTCAGCCTCCCAAATACTGGGGTTACAGGCATGTACCACCATGTCCAGCTTTCGTTTTAATTTAAATTAAATCAATATTTATCATGAAGCCAATTTGATTTGTTTTCTTCTCCAATTATTTTATGTGATCCTTATTTTATTCTCCTAGGAAGGACTCAAGGTTAATCAGGTAGGAATCTTCACATTGTTGATATGGAAGAGAGAACTTTAACTCTTCTAAAGTATAGAACTAAGATGAATTGGTTTAAGTTGAAATGAAGTAGAATTCAATTCAAAACAAAACAAAATAAACAAAAAATCCCTTTAAACAAAGCCAAATGTGATAAAAGTGGATGCTGAAAAGGATCTTCTGGGATAGTCAGGGGTGATGCTCAATGCACGAGGCTATGTCTGGAGGGCTATTTTGAGAGAAAATTCAAGCAATGACTGGAACAGATCGAATGTCCTTTATAACCTTGTCCATTCTACAAGTTCATGGTTCTATAAACTCAGTAGCAATCTCACAAAACCATTCCTTCAACTAACACAAGCCTTATTTCTTGATACTCTTGATATCCTTGGTGGTGTGAATGCTGTTTAATGTATTTACTTGACATACATTTAAATGACACGGGAATTAAACATTAGTCACAGCTCAGCTCATTATATATCAATTTAGAGTCAGGGCTTGAGTTAGAATTTTTTCTTTGTTACCATTTGTTAGTATGAAATCAGGTATTTGTTACTACATTGAGTGAGAACAAAAAAACTCTTGCAATTATAAAAAAAAATAGATCCAAGTATTTTAATAGTCATATTGGTTCTTGGGGTTCCTTTTTAAAGAGCTGAAAATACGTGGTACCTCATGAGATAATCAAATACTCACCTCCTTCATCTTTTCCAGTTCATTCTGTAAGGCTTGCTTCGCAATTTCAACTTCTATAAGCTGCTGCCTCAGTTTCTCATTTTCGTCTTCTGTTGTTGTTCTCTTCTCTTCCACATTTTCCAATTCATGGTGAAGTCTCACAGATACATCCTTTGCAACCTAAAATAAAGTGTTTGTAACAATAATATATTACGTTATTCATATTTGAAGTATTAAGAGCCAATATGTATGCGGTGCTTACTGTGTGCCAGCCAGCATCCCAAGTATTTTACATACAAGTCATTTACATGTTTCAACCGTTCAGCCCTCACAACAATTTAATGAGATAGATACTACTGTTATTACTATTTTATAGACGAGGAAACTCATTCTCAGAAAGGTGAAGTAATATGCTCAAGGCCCCCACAGTAAACATGTAGTAAGGTCGTCTGGCCCTGGACTTCATACTCTTAACTTCTATACTACAGTATGGTAATAAGTGTCCCAGCTTATCTTACCACGTGTAGAGAAGTTGCACCTCTGTCTTCTAATTCTACTGCAAAACTGCAAGGTAGATGCTTCTGCTATTGCCTACCACCTACATTAAGGCATGGAAAAATTTTTACAAGTGGGGTAAGGTGGGCTTGAATTTGATCTTATAACTAGAATTCCAGGTATTTTTGCCCCAAGTTTTATGATTATCTAAAAAATTGTAGGGGCTGAAAGAAAGGTTGAGCAGTCTGATTCGGAGGCTCAGGAAACCTCCTACTGGTGTTTCTGTTCTGGGCATTTAACCACTGTGAAAGGTGCAGCTTCTGTATTGGTGAGATGATTCCAGTAATAACCTCTACTTTATAGTTTTTTTCAAATGATATGAAATAATAATGCATGCAACAATAATTGCTACACTTCTTGGTACATAGGATCCTTCAACAATATCAGGGTAAAATAATAAATCAGTAACTTTCACAAAATGTTTACTCATAGCTTTCTTTATTTTAATTTTTATTTATATATTTATGTATGTATTGATTTATTATTTATCGATATTGGGGATTGAACTCAGAAGTATTCTACCTCAGAGCTATATCCCCAACACTTTTTTAATTTTGAAACAGGGTCTCACTAAGTTACTGAAGGTCTCGCTAAGCTGAAGCTGAAACCCCAGCCTCTTTTATTTCTTATTTCAAAACAGTGTCTAAGTTGCTGAGGGTCTCACTGAGCAGAGGCTGGCCTAGAACCTGCAGTCTTCTTGTTTTAGCCTCCCAAGTACAGCAGTTATGGGTGTGAGCCAGCACACCTGGCTCATAGCTTTCTTTAATACAAATATACGGTGATTACATTTTATTTTCATATTTTGAAGTTAATACAATTAAAAGTACATTTGTCTGGCTATCTGTGGTGATGAGTTTAATATCTGGTATGCATTGTCAATGAATTTTCTTATAGTCAAACTGAACATAAGAGACCACGCCTGTGTAAAAAAAAAAATGCATTTCAAAGTTGAGGGTTCTCCCCTGGGAGAGATTCTGCAGGAACAAATTTCATTTGCTTCAGTCTCCCTTTACTCCTTCAAACGGACTGCAATTTGGATAGTTTTCCTTCCAGGGAATTACTGAAGTGATAAAAACAGAAAGGCAAGAGGCCTGGAAGATGTAGGGTGGGGGGGGAGACTTGCATAAAGTAGTCTTAACTGGTATTTTCCTAGTACTGTTCCTATTCTGGGTGTCAGTGTCTCGGCAAGCATCTTCCTCACTCAGGAGGGCCAGATTGCTTCCTTAGGAAGACAAACACTGAAGGCCAGATCAAGGCCACAACCTGCGCAGAGCCACGCCCATGTTTCAGGCCGGGAGAAGGCGCCCTCTTCCCACCACTTCTTAAAGAGCCACGGTTACAACGGAGAGTCTCCCAAGCTGAAGCTGGATCTCAGCAATAAAGGATTCTTTCCCCACCGTAAACTATAGACCCACCTGTTAGTTCTTCCCCTTCCGGGACCCTGTTATTTAGTTGTCAACGCTGCATAATTCCCTGTCCCTAAATCTCTTTGCTTGTCAACCGCCGAAGGCCTTTCACCGCAAAGAGCCCTCGACTAAAGTCCCCACTGGCCTCCCCTGGTGCCCCTCTCCCCCGAGCCTGAGCCCCAGCGCCGCAGACCTTGAGGTCCTGCTCCAGGCTGCGCAACAGCTCCCCGTCGATCTCCCCAGTCTGTGCGTAGCGGAGCCTTTTGCGCTCGGCTTTGCGGAGGCGGTACTGCAGGATCCGGCAGTTTTTGTTGGCTCTCTCCAACTCGTGGCGCATTTCCTGCAGTTGACAAGCATCCTCCTCGAAGAAAGTGTCCCTCATCTCGTCCATCTCGGTCCTCAGCTCATCGATCTCGTTCTGAGAAGGTGACAGGCCCCGAGTGAAAACCAGCTTCGCCTCCAGCCTCTCCGACACCCACCGAGCACACCCCATCCCAACTTCAGATTCTCAGGTTTTTTTGTTCCCTTTCTATGAGACAGGGATGACAAGGAGGCGAATGAAGAAGAAACTAGAAAAACGGGCCCTCTTTAGGCCTTCTCTCGCTCTCCATGAAAAAGTGGGACAAACCATGATAGAGAAATGAAGGTCCAGATTTGGTTTTAAGTGAAAAACCTAACGTGACTAATATGAGGTTCTGTTTCAGATCCTGCCCATGCCTACCTCCCTACCCCCATCTTCCCCTTCTTTAAGGCTCTCTAACAGGTTAGCAGCCTCTCACCCCCGCTGGGACACGCCCTAAGTCCTTCCAGGCCCACGTTTCCCCTCCCCCACTCGGCTTCCCCCATCCTCACCTTGAGAGTCTCGTTCTCTTCTCGCAGCTTCTCCATCTCCTCCTGCATTTCTTCCTGCTCCTGGAGCTGCTGAGGCTGCGGCTGCGACGATGGGGGCGCCGCCGCCTGCATGCCCCCGCCGCTGCCGCTGCCCTCTGCGCTCTGTTGGGGGCCTTCCGCCGCCGCCGCCATTGGGGAGGTGGAAGAGACGACGAAGGGCTCACAAATGGCAGGGGCACCAGCGACCGGGGAACTGCGGCTGCTGCTGCCACCGCCGTTCTTCGTGTGCATCTGAGCCGCGGCCGCCGCCGCTGCCGCCCGCTCCTTCTTGAGATGGAACTGGATGAGCTCAGACTGCAGGCATCCTTCCTTCCAGAAGCTCCCTCCGCCACCGCTGCCGCCCCCCGCGACGCCGCTTCCGGAATTTCTGGGGCCAGGGCCTGGGGTTTTGCCCACTGAAGCGGCGGATGGCGAAGGGGAGGCCCCCTCTCCACCGCTGCCGCCCCTCTGCTGAGCGCGTACGCCTTTGGATCGCCAGCCCCTGGGCGGCGGCGGCTGCGGAGCGCCCCCCTCCCTTTCCCCGGAGCCGCTGCCGGCTCCTCCTCCTTCCCTTTCCCCTCCTCCCCCTTCTCTGAGCGGAGGGGGTTCCCCGAGTTTCGAGGGTAGGGACTCTAGCTCCCGAGGTGTCTCCTCAGGTGGCCCTGGCCTTCTGGCGCCCACCGAGGCTAGGGTCGCGGAGGGGGCCGCTTCAGCACCAGCCGCCTGCTGGACAGCTCCCGGAGCAGCCCCTTTGGGCGCCAGGGGCGCCGCCTTCTCCGCCCCGCCTCCGCGGGCACTGGCCGGGGGCGCTGCACGGCTGGTGGTCTTGCTACCCTGCTGTTGCTGCTGCTGCAGCTGCTGCTGCCGAACTGAATTGAGTTTGGTGCCTGCCCCCACCGGGGACCGGTTGGACGCGGCTGTCTGTCGGAGAGAATTGTCCCTGGGTCTGGCGGGTGATTGAGCTCGCTGCTGCTTTCTGCTGCTGCCCTCCGGGTGCAGACGAGCCTCAGTGGCTGCTGCGGCGGCAGAAGCTGCGGTTGCGGCAGGGGCAGCGCCCCCGGTCGGTGGCTGACTCATGGCAGTCTAGGAAGAACCTACCGGATGCGATTTGGAATCGTCCATCACAAGAACATCCTCTTCCTTCTTCACCGCCACCAACCTTCCCTTCTAAGCTGGGACAGAAACAAAAGAAGAGCAATATACAACATGTCTGCATTGCTTTACAGAGTAAAGAGTGCAAGAGAAGAGAAGCTCCAGGAAATTATGAGCTTTGGAAGACAGTTTATACAAGCTTTGACTTTAGGAATAGGAAGCAGAACTGTCAATTCTCATTTTGCCCAAGGTGGCGCTGTCTCCATCTCTCTTCCTGTCAATAAAACGATGCATCTGAAAACAGCTGAACCTTGAATTCTTAAGGTAGCAGGTTTCGGAAGGATAAGGGTCAGAAAGGAATTGATGGAAGTGAGATACAAAAGAAAAGAAGATATGGTAGAGAAAGACTTCCGAAGGAAAGGATATCTACATGCTAGAGTTGGCAAACCTCCGTTTTTTCAACTTTGTATTTCTTCACCATCAAATGTGTATTTAAAGGTCTAGTTTAGTGGGAAATGTTTTACTTAGTGTTCCTAGGTATTAACTAGAAGAAAAGGTATTAATTTTGATGTAACTTCCTAGAGAAAATTTACTATGGATGGCATTTTTCTCAAGCAAATCCCAATATTGTCTTTAGAGAAATGTGCCAAATTTTCCTTAGAGTAAGACTAAAAGAAAATACAAATAATGAATTACTAAATCAACCTCAGCTTCAGGAAAATAGTGGCATCAAGAATTACCTATATGGTTTAGTTACTTGCAACCCCAAAGCTATTTTTTCTCATTTTTAAATTAAAAAACCAACTTTTGAAAAAGTTGATGATCATCTCTGTGCAGTTTTGGAAGTTTCAGGGGATAATTTTTTTTCTATACTTATCCAGTTTTGCAGTTTTTAGTGGATCATTTTAGTTTTAAGTGTAATTACAAGGTAGACACTTTTTATTCTTAAGTATCTTCTTACATGGTAGGTAGTAAACTAAATTGTACTTTTAGCATCCATTCCCCCCTCTAGAGCCTAATTCTAAGATAGAATGACTGTAGCCCAAGGCTGGTGTATCTTTCTTCATGATGATAAGATCAATTTCCATTGTGTATTTTTCTAAGACAAACCCATCATTGTCTCATGGGTTCTTTACTCTCCTGAACTACTCAGTTTGTCAGTTTGGTATCTTTTCCTTGGAAATATTTCTTTCTCAAACACTAAGTGCATGACTAGGCATATAATGCTTTTCTTTTAAGTAAAACTCCTCCTTTTAAGAGAGAAGAGTGCCTTTCAGTCATTTTACTTGCATTATTCCTGTTACTATTTTTAGCATCATAACTTACCATGCAGTAATAACTCATTTTATAAAGCTCCTTCTCCACCTCCCTTTCTGTTTCTGGGATCTCCTTCCAACTCACTTTAAGATATAAAGGCGAACAAAGACAACTTTGGGGGAGGGTGTATTCATCAACTTTCTACCTCTTCTCCTGGAACCACAAAGGTAACGGAATGTCTGGCCTAGTTAATCAGCATGGGTCAGACAAATGTGGGCCACCACCAGAGTTATATTGCCAATGAAAACTTATTTTAATTAGGCAGAACCACTCTGGAGCTGAGAGGCCATCAGAAAATGATTAAACCTGGCCCCCAGACAGCTTTAGTCCAGAAGAAAGCTCCGGTTCCAGTAACTCCACGATCAAAGGCACTCGGCTGCTGTCACGTGATTCCCACAAACTGACAAGTCTTCCCCCACGGAAAACGCCACCCAAGCAATCCCGGCATGACCCAAACCAACACTTTCAACATCATAGTTTTATCTGCCCGCTGACCCACCGCATCTCTCATCCCCATCCCTTTAGAAATCCAGAAGAACTGCTCACTTCTCAGCTGAGGCGATGATTCGAAGAAGTCGATGCGAATCAACAGAGCTTTCCTTCGGATTCTCCAGAAACCTCAGCGATTATTCCCGTGTCTTTCAGAGATGAGGAAAGTTCAACTTCGTGGTATTACCTGCGACTTCCTGGTGGAGCAAGACTTTGGACCCAGTCTTCCCTGTTCCACACACACACACACTAGATTTCACCAAACAATGGCGGTAACCACCGGGCTGAGCTGCCCTAGGAGTGAGTTACTTCCCTGCGGTCCGCGGCTGGGCTGGGCTGGGCTGAGGCTCGCTGCCTGCAAGCATCCGAGGTACCAAGCAGTGCCGGGAGCTCCCCAGGAAGTGCAGCGGTATTCAGAAGCTGACCTCACCGGACTGGGCAGGGGAGAGGGCGGGGTTGCCAGGAAGGGAAGGGCAGAAGTCGTGAAAGAGAGGTTACTTTCTAGAGGGAAGAGAAGAGGGGGACAGGAGATGGAAGTGAGGGGAAGAAAAGACAAAAAGGCCGAAGCCACGCCCGAGATGGAAGATCTACAACTCGCTCAAAGTCCTTGCTCCGCTCTCAGATCCTGTACTTGGCAGAAGATTCCAAAGCCGCTTAAAATCGGATGCGTGGGTTTTCTGCAGAGCTTTGTCTCGGTCCGATCAATCTCCATCAATTATTTACTTGCGTTCTCCTAGGGAGGCGGATTCGAACAGTCTTCCGGGCGTGACTGGCGTCTCCGGATGCAGCGACGAGGCGCTGGCGGGCGGCTGCTGGGAGTTCTCTTTGTTCACTCACTTTAATTCTCAGTCGAGCTCTCCACGAGGTGCTCCCTCCCCACCCCCAGACGGGCGGAGTCATCGGATGTCGTTTCCAGGGTAATGGTTGCCAGACCCACCATCCCAGACAAAGGGTTCTTAAGAAGCCACCACTAATTTAGTACAAACTGCCTAAATATCGGCTTACAGAGATCCTTTGCAGACCAGTTGTCCCTGGGTACATTTCTCTCCTTTATTGAGTGCCAGTGTCTTCTGCGAGAACAAGGAGCAGTTGCTGGGACCCACGATCTATTGTAGTGTAAGCAAGTAACAGGAGTCAAAAAGAATGCTGTTAATATCAGACTAAAAGATAACTCAGAATTTATGTCTTTACAATTTACACTCATCCAAACTGTTGCACAGTAATAATACTTTAAAAATTAGAGTGGAAAATTCTCTTTTTCCTTCCAGGAGGGGTGTGTGTGTGTGTGTGTGTGTGTGTGTGTGTGTGTGTGTGTGTGTGTTGGAGGTGGGGGAGGAGATAGTAAGTCTCCCACCTACCTTTAAGAATTCCTTTGTAAACTTGAAGGTGAGAATATAAGGAAGCACCGTTTGGGAAGCCTCAGTTTTCCAAAGTAAATTTCTCTTACATTATTATGGTGGTTTGTAGGTAGGAGCAAATGTCTTGAAATAACAACATTGTTTATGCTAGCACGAATTTTTGCGTAAACAATTTTATTTTCCACATGGAAATCTTGGCATTAAATGTAAAATAAAAGTAACTCAGGAGTCCTTTGCACACAGGCAATCATTACAGCAAATAAAAACATGATCAGTCCCTGGTGATTAATATCTCTAGTGACAGAGGAGACAAATACATTATCATGGCAGAATTATTTCATGTTTCAAAATAGACACCAAGAGATGGTGTGTGCCTGGCACTGTCCAAGGTGCTAGGGATAAAAAGAAAAACGAAGAAATTGTGCTGGAGAGGCTCAAACATATTGGTGAGAATTGAGAAAATTGAGATAATTTTCTTATTCTTTTAAAAAGAGTTTGGGGAGGTAGAAAAGTTATGTCTGTGACATCTATAATGAAAGCACAAAAATTGACCAGCAAACCAAAAAATAAGGCACATGGGGAGGGGATGCCAATGTGAATTGTAATCACAGTTATTTTGAATTTATATTAGGTAATTTCTCACCACAAGCTGTAATACTCTTAAGAAATAATAAGATCCACAGGTTTCATTCAACCAAAGGGGATACAAAGTGTATAAAAATGTTTTTCACATCAATCTTTACAAATAAAATATTGACATTGTAAACATAGTCTAAGGATATGAAACATAGTTGACCCTCCTTCTCTAATAACTTCTCCTCTGTTCAGACATCTCTGTGTCAATTTTTCCTAAGGTAGTAATATTTCTTTCAATTAAATTAGTAACTTTAAAAGGAATAAGAACTGGGTGTAGTGGCACAGCCTTGCAATCCTAGTACTTGGGAGTCTGAAATAAAAGAATAACAGATTCAAGGTCAGCCTCCCTCTCCAACTTAGGGAGACCCTGCTTTAAAAATAAATAAATAAATAAATAAAAAGGGCTGGGGGTGTAGGTTGGAGGTAAAATGCCCCTGGGTTCAATCACAATACCCTCCCCCAAATCTAATAAGAATAAAAAATGGGTTATTGTACATGCTTACATCAAAAGTCAATGTACCTAGATTCTTTATTTTATAATTTGGTAGTATATAATTCAAGATGGAAAACTATAAAAATATAGGGTAGGTATAAGCAATATTTAACATGTATCTTTAAGCATATAAATATGACATTAGAAAATGAACTTTTGAACTAGAAAGTTTTCTGGTATAATCCTTTATTTACTGATTTAAATTATATTTCTTTAACTAAGTAAACCTGAAAGATGATTACTCAGAGTTTTTTTTCCAGAATGTAGGGAGGATTTGGCATTAATTTTGCTATTTCAGAAGGGGTCTTGACAACTGACCTTTTAGTGTTTGTTTTCGATAATGTTTGTTTGCAATAATGAATCATCTTCTCTATAGCAGAGCAAAATACAGATCTTCAATCAAGTAAATAAGGCTAAAGCCTCAACTTTGAAACCATTAAGAAGCATATAGCTTAAAATGTCTACCCTTCAATTATGACTTTAACCATGTAACAGTATTTTACATTTATATACCTTTACAGCTTGCAAGGCCCTTTCATTTTGTACACTCAAGAGACTGTGAAGTATCATCTTCTTCACTCAAAACATAGAATATCTGAATTTCAGGGATGTTAAGTGACTTACTCAAATTCAATTTTGGGACCACAAGTCTCCTCTCCTC
>PVLC010024536.1:0-24523 GCA_004027655.1 Graphiurus murinus | reverse complement strand
TGTAATCCCAGCATTCGGGAGGCTGAGACCGGAGGATCCGGGTTCGCGGCCAGCCTCAGCTACCTAGTGAGGCACTCCGCAACTTAGTGAGACTCGGTTTCAAAATAAAGAATAAAAAATAGGGCTGAGGGTATAGCTCGGAGGTAGAATGCCTCTGAGTTCAATCCCCAGTACCGCAAAAAAAAAAAAAAAAAAAAAAAAAAAAAATTATTTATTTCTGAAATATTCCATTTGCTATTTCAGATCATAGTTGACTATGGGTAACTAACTGAAACTACAAAAATCAAAACTACAGATAAGGGGAGACTAATGTAATTATATGTAATATTCTGGTAGCTGAAATGATTTAGGGGGTGCTTTGTTTAGATACAAAGGCAACTCTGCATACCTCTGTATAAGTCCAGCTTCCTGGAAGTTGCGCGTATTTCCACTGAATGATGTATTTTACTCCAGAGTTGTTAGCAGATTTCCATCGTAATGTCACACTATGGTTTCCAATGGAAGAAGCAAAGGGTGCTGTAGGGAGGTCTGTGTGTTCTGGGGAGAAAACAAGGTTTCTCTTAGCATGCACTCCTGCCCACCAAAGCAGGAGAGCATGTACCTGTTTAATTTGGGGCTCTCAGCACTCACCTGAAAAGCAAGTGGTGCACATACTCAAGGTAGTCATTTTTTTTTTAATTTTCCTTTATAACAGGCAGGCAAAGTCAAGTGTTCCAACACTGTCCAGTTTTCTTAGTTTGCTACTTTCTTACAAGCAAGGGAGGCAGGTGCCACAAGCATATCTGTGGCATAGTAGAACCATTGTTGTCCCAGGCCATATCTTGCCAAATCTACCATGGTTTGCCAAATGTACCCCCAAGATATTATTTTTAATTTTTATACTACAATTATGCTGTTACTGTACATCTTGTCAACAAATGATGTTTTTTGTTTTCTTTTCTTTTCTTTTTGTGGTACTGGAGATAGAACCCAGGGGCCTTCTACTTCTGTGCTACTCCCCCAGCCATATTTTATTTTTATTTGGAAACATCTCACTGAGAATCTCACTATGTTGCTGAAGCTGGCTTTGAACCTGTGATCTTCCTGTATCAGCCTCCCAAGTACTGGGCTTACAGGCACGCGCCAACATGCCTGGCTAATAAATTATGTTATATATATACAGAGTTACTGCCTTTATGCCAAAAGACTCTGCATTCTACTGTTTTGCATTACAAGACATCTCATGACTTCCAAACATTAGATCCATTGCAATACATAACACACATTTGTTAGGTGCTATTTACCAGGCGCTGTACGAGCCAACAGGATGAAATACTTTTCTTTTCCTTTTTACGTTTTTCCAAAGTTATAATGAATTTAATGCTTCAGCTTTCTTTTGTAGAAAAAAATAAATCACCACTCTGTTTAAAAAACCATGGTAGAGACATGAGCATGGTAGTGCACGGTTGCAATCCCAGTACTTGGGAGGCTGAGACAGGAAGATCACAGGTACGTGACCAGCCTCAGCTACTTAGTAAGGCCCTCTGCAACTTAGTGAGACCCTGTTTCAAAATAACGAATAAAAATAGGGCTGGAGGTGTAGCTCAGAGAGAGGTAGGATGCCCCCAGGTTCTATCCTCGTACCACACACACACAAAAAAAGGTAGATTTGGTAGAAAGCTTAAAATGATTAAATACAAACCCCCCAGGGTCTCAATCTTTCTTGGGAAAAGAGTATTGGTGCAGTTCTCATCACTACAGATAATAGGTGTGGACTAAAATCCATACTCTGTGACCCAGAAAAGTTAAAGCCATTGTCATCTGAGGGCCCAGCCCACAAAGAGGCCTAGCACAACCCTTCTCTGCTGGTTTATCTATTTATGGTTTATTTGGAGATATGATAGGTATATAAGCAAAGCACAGTTCTACTCCCCACCCCCACCCCCACCCACCCCCTGGTCCTTTAATGATAAAACCCTCAGCTTATGCCAGGGACTAGCATATGCTGCAGAGACCTTGAAGAGGATTCTAGTGACAGAGTTATCAGCAGATAAGGGAGGAGAACCAGGAGACATCAGAAATGATATATGCTGAGAACCAGTCTGGAAGAGGAACCAAGTACAAGTACGTGTAAACTCCATAGCTAAATATCAATGTATGTTTCAAAGCTATGATGATGTATATAGAAAGTCAGAGAGAACATAGTTTTATTCTAAGATATCAAGGCAAGAAATTAAAACTGGACTGAGCTACATACTACTTCCAGTACATGGCAGCACGGGTAAGAGAAGGCTCTGCCTTCCGACAAATGGGTTGCAATTCCAGGTGTGTCTCTTACTAGCTACATGGCCTCAAGCAAGTATTTAAACTTTGTTCCTCAGTTTTCTCATCTGTCAAATGAGGATACGTACAGTATTTATACCTCTGAACACAAAAGGAGCTAATATCTATAAATTAACAAGAATAGCTGACTCATACGTGATTAATAAAAAATAGCTTAGTGTGGTGTGTTGGCACACACTTGTAATCCCACTACTTGGGAGGCTGAGACCAGAGGATCACAGGTTCTCGGCCAGCCTCAGCTACTTAGTGAGGTCCTCTGCAACTTAGTAAGACCTTGTTTCAAATCTAAAGAACTAAAAATAGGGCTGGGGGTGTAGCTTGGAGGGAAAATGCCTCTGGGTTCAATCTCCAGTACCCCCCAAAAATAGCTTTTGTTATTTTAATGTACTTTTACATTAAACTCGGAATAATTTTTACATTGAACTCAGAATAGTTGACATCAGTGGCTCCCACAGATGTCAACTATTCCAAGTTTCCCTCAAGGACTGAAAATAATACTAGGGTTCCCTGTGGAGGTTGCCATGATGCCCTTAGGCACTTCTGTGCAGTTTGAAACCCATGAAATATAAACATACCCACAGCTAATTCTCACAACACAGAAGGAAAATGTAATTATCACTACACTACCTCAAGGGAGGGATTTTTGTGGGACAGTAAATGGCAGAAGCAAATCAGGACATCAAGGTGACAAGTTTCCATCAGCCCCTGAGAAAGGGGCAAGCCACTTAAACAAGGACCACAGCAGATGGAAAAGCCTTGTATCCCCAGTCTAGAGGGAAGTGTCTAGCTATTAGTGTACTTTGCCCTTTGAATAAGATAGACAAGATTGTACCTACTGACCTGGAAGGCAAAATCTGGTCCTAAACGTAAGTTATGTGCCACATTTCCTGTTTTGTCTGGAAGAGTCTTGCTAAGTCTCTATCAGAATGGTCTCTACTTTTGAAAATATTGTATTTTCTATATATATATTTTTGGTTCCACTGAGATGTAGAAGTCTCGATGTTCTAAGAGATGCTTCATTATGCTTTCATAAGGACAAATGACTAGAGCGGTGACCATCACTTCACAATGGTCAGGTGCATGTTCTTACCCAGTACTTCCTCTTCATAGGCACCCTCCGCACTGCTGCAGCCGACCTCGCAGGACTCTCGCTACAGAAGACAGGAAGACAGGCAGCACCAGCGTCAGTGCAGCCCTTCTGCTGGTTTTGCTCATGAACTTTAACTAAAATCTGAAGCCTGACATGCAAGTGTATCTTTATAATCAATTATTTCAATTGTAATACTTAAAGCTCCCACTTGCTAGTGGAATTAACCCAGTGCTTCCCAAATGGTTTTTTGACCATGTTCTATGTTTAAAAATAATAATATTATTATTTAACGAAGCAACCTAGTACACATATACATATTAAAAATAAGATTCTTGAAATCATACTTACTTTTCTCCATGTCTACAGTTTTATTGAAATATATTCACATACTATAAAACTCACCCATGTCGTGCACACAGTTTTGGGGGGGGGTAGTGTATTTCCAGAGATATGCAATCAATACCACAATGTGATTTTAGGGCACTTCATCATCCCCCAAAAAAACCTCCATACCTGTCATGTGTTCTTATATATTTGCTTCTATTTATTTGTATTGTGTTTCATTTTTTAAATGTGACTCTTGATTCACTGGATTGATTTCATGACCCTCTAATGAATCATATCTTACAGTCTGAAAAACACTGAGCCTAGCCAGGTATGGTGGTGCACACCTGTAATTCTAGTACGTGGGAGGCTGAGACAGAAGGATCACAGGTTTGAGGAAAACCTCAGCAGGTAGTAAGACTCTTATCAACCTATCTAGTCTCTGTTTCAAAATAAAACTAAAAAAGAGGGCTAGGGGTGTGGCTTGGAGGTAGAATTCCTCTGGGTTCAATATCCATTATCACAAAAAAAAGAAAGAAAAAGGAAGGAAGGAATGTAGGAAGAAAGGAAGGAAGGAAGGAAGGAAGGAAGGAAGGAAGGAAGGAAGGAAGGAAGGAAGGAAATCACTGAATTTAACCATGCAATTATGTTTGCTATCTTGGTCAAATTTTTCATGAACTAGAAACCTGAAAACTCTGATTTAAAATGATGCTTTTGTATTGTCTATTTATTGTGTGTTTTCTTTGGAAAATTAAAAATTGACTATAAATTTTTATAGCAGCTAAACATTTTAATGGATTTTTTTTTTTTTTTTTTTTTTTGCAGTACTGGGGATTGAACCCAGAGGCATTCTACCTCTGAGCTACACCCCCAGCCCTATTTTTTTATTCTTTATTTTTGAAACAGGGTCTCACTAAGTTGCAGAGTGCCTCACTAGGTAGCTGAGGCTGGTGGCGAACCCAGATCCTCCAGTCTCAGCCTCCCAAATGGTGGGATTACAAGCATGAGCCACCATGCCCAGCTTTAATGGATATCTTAATACCAATGTTGAATAAGATCTATTAAAACCTAATGATGAGGCCAGGCATGGTGGCACCCGCTTGTAATGCCAGCACTTGGGAAGCTGAAACAGAAGGATTGCAGGTTCGAGGACAGCCTCAGCAACTTAGTGAGAACCTCAGCAATTTAGCAAGACCCTGTTTCAAAATAAAGAGAAAAATAGGATGAGGAGTGTAGCTCAGAGGGAGAATGTCTCTGTGTTCAATCCTCAGTGCCACAAAATAATAAATAAACAAACAAATAAATAAATAAACCTAATGATGATTAACATCTTATCTCATTAACCAAAAGAGGAGTACATATTTGATGAATGAAACACCAGCTTCTGCTGGTCGTGGTGGTATATGCTTGTAATCACAGTACTTGGAAGACTGAGACAGGATTGCAGGATTGTGGTCAGCCTCAGCTACTTAGTGAGGCTCTCTGAAACTTAGTGAGACCCTGTTTCAAAATAAAGAATTTAAAATAGGGATGGTGAGCCAGGCATGGTGGCGCACGCTTGTAATCCCAGCATTTGGGAGGCTGAGACTGGAGGATCCGGGTTCGCCGCCAGCCTCAGCTACCTAGTGAGGCACTCCAAAACTTAGTGAAACCCTGTTTCAAAATAAAGAATAAAAAATAGGGCTGGGGGTATAGCTCGGAGAAAGAATGCCTCTGGGTTCAATCTCCAGTACTGGAAAAAAAAAGAAAGAAAGAAACAACAGCTTCCTGCAACTTTTAACAGATGCATTAACATTAGCTACAGAAAAAGAAAAAGAAAAACTTGAAGAAAAAGCACATATTGTAAAACTACAAAATAATCAGGACCAATCTTCCTACTTTCCTTCAGTTTATAATTATACCTGGAACATCTTGCTATTGTTTCTCATGATAATAGTAGAAACCATAGCACAATATATTTGCCCTGAAAAGAAGGGCTGTAACTTGCAAATACTAACTGTTCAGTGTTTGATCTGTGCACTAAAAGGAAATGGAGGTTGATAAGCCCAGGTTTGCTTAGTTAAGGATTAATTTACATACCTTGGTTTGGGCTCAGGATTATTTAACTTAAAAGGTTAGTGTACCTTTTGCATCCTCTTTGCAAATTTCAGTGAAACACATTCAACATAATCCATTAACTGCAAAGAAAAAGCAAACTTAGTGGCTGCAAAAGGATCTATAACAGGAGGTGTTTTTGTTTTTGTTTTTATTTTATTTATTTATTTATTTATTTATTTTGCTGTACTGGGGATTGAACTTAGGGGCATTTTACCTCCAAGCTACCCCCCCAGCCCTATTTTTTATTCTTTATTTTTGAAGCAGGGTCTCATTAAGTTTTGGAGAGCCTCACGAAGTATCTGAGGCTGGTCACAAACCGGGATCCTCCTGTCTCAACCTCCTAGGTACTGGGATTACAAGCGTGCGCCACCACGCCCGGAAGTGAGGAAGAAGAAAAGAGATATATTTGAAAAATATAGATCATTAAAGATATAGCTAGTCCTAGAGCCGGGCGTGGTGGCGCACGCTTATAATCCTAGCATTCGGGAGGCTGAGACTGGAGGATCCGGGTTGGCGGCCAGCCTAGCTACCTAGTGAGGCAATCCGCAACTGAGTGAGACCCTGTTTCAAAATAAAGAATAAAAAATAGGGCTGGGGGTATAGCTTGGAGGTAGAATGCCCCTGAGTTCAACCCCCAGTACCGAAAAAAAAAAAAAAAAAAAAATATATATATATATATATATATATATATATATATATATATATAGCTAGTCCTAGCCAGGTCCTTAAAGAGGCCCTGTTTCAAAATAAAATAGGGCTGGGAGTGTAGCTCAGAGGTTGAATGCCCCTAGGTTCAGTCCCCAGTACTGCAAATAAAAATTAAAACAGATATCTGAGTCCTTTTTATGTGCCAAGTGCTGATTTAGGCTCTAAATATGTAGTAAGTTCCTGCCTTTGTGGAACTTTCACTCTCTTAGAAGACAATAAATTAATGGCTAGTTTTTTTTTTATTATTATTTTGTTTTGTTTTGTGATACCAGGGATTAAAGTCAGAAGCATTTTACCTTTGAGCTACACCCCAAGCCCTTTTTAATGGTTGGTTGGTTGGTTGGTTTGTGTTTGAGTTTGTTTGCAAAAAGATTTCACTAGCCAGGTGTGGTGGCACACGTTTGTAATCCCAGTACTTGGAAGGCTGAGACCGCAGGATCTGGGTTCGTGGCCAGCCTCAGCTACTTAGTAAGGCCCTCTGCAACTTAGTGAGACCCTGTTTCAAAATAAAGAATAAAAATAGGACTGGGGGTATAGCTCGGAGGTAGAATGCCCCTGGGTTCAATACCCAGTACCGGAAAAAAAAAAGGTTTCACTAGGTTGCTGAGAATCTTACTAGTTGCTGAGGAGACTGTCCTCAGACCTGCAATCCTCGTATCTCAGCCTCTCAAGTACTGGGTTTACAGGCTGCACCACTACGTCCAACAGAATGACAAAATTTTTTTAAAGTTCAGATAATGAAAAGTGCTATGAAGAAAACAAAGTAAGTTAAGGTATGGGTGCGACTGGGCACACAGGAGCCTTCTTCAGTTAGAGTGACCAGGAAGGATGGTGAGAAGGTGACCCTCAAGTCAAGGTTTGAGTGATGAAAAGGAGCTGGGCTTGCAGAAATCTGCAGGATAAGGACAAAAGCCTCAGGCAGGAATGTGCTTCCTACAGCCCAGGAAGCAGCAAAGGCCAGTGTGGCCAGCCGGCTGGCACAAAGACCTGGAGAAAAGGGAGCAAGCCAGGTCAGACAAGGAGGCAGGGAGGCAGACCAAGCTTGGTAGCTTATAGTTTTTTCTAAACAGCAATGGGAAGCCATAAGAAAGTTTTCAGAAAGGATAAGATCTACACTTGCTCTTAGCCAAAAGGATGAGATGCTATGATAAGATCGAATTTGTGTTTTAAATAATAAGGGCTAAGCTCTCTCACTTGCTAACGTTGTTTTCCAAAGCATACTTTGCCAAAATCTCATTCCTATGACTTTCTAAGCTTCCTAGTTGGAAGCTTTAAGGAAGGTAGAGTCTGATTTCCTAAAGGAGCGACAACTGAGTTGAAAATTTCTCTGTATCTATATCCATCTATATCACATATATTCCTGTTTATTTCTACTTTTTTTTTTTTTTTTTTTTTTTTTTGCGGTACTGGGGATTGAACTCAGGGGCATTCTACCTCTGAGATATACCCCCAGCCCTATTTTTTATTCTTTATTTTGAAACCGAGTCTCACTAAGTTGCGGAGTGCCTCACTAGGTAGCTGAGGCTGGCCGCGAACCTGGATCCTCCGGTCTCAGCCTCCCGAATGCTGGGATTACAAGCGTGCGCCACCACGCCCGGCTTATATTCCTGTTTATTTCTAAAGAGTAAAATAAAACAAGTGTGGTGGCACACACTTGTAATCCCAGTACTTGAGAGGCTGAGACAGGAGGATCGCAGGTTCGCGACCAGCCTCAGATACTTAGTGAGGCCCTCCACAACTTAGTGAGATCATAAATAAAATAAAGAATAAAAAATAGGGCTGGGGGTATAGGTTGGAGGTAAAATACACCTGGGATCAATCCCCAGTTCTGGGTGGGGGGGGCAGGGCAGATAAAGGGTAAAATAGCAAAGTACAAACAGAGTAATTATATAAGTTATAACACTGGGAGAAGAGATTCGCATTATAGAGACACAGATCAGTGAGCAGCATAATGATTAACGAGGAACCAGTCAATTACATGTGTAATCCTGGGCAGCTTCGTTGCTTGAGAACCTCTCTCTCCTGGGATTTCCCATCACTGGCATGATCCTTTTAGGAACTGTTCTTTGGGAGTAATTTTGTTTTAATTACATAAAACCATTCTCAGGAAGTTTGCTTTTTTAAACCTCAATCAGGAAAGATCTTTAAATGTCTATTGACAAATGGGGTAAATTCCCTCCCCCCCCCCAATTTTATCTCCTTTTAGCCAACTGTCACCTGTACCTAAAGTCAAGGAAAATCCCCCAGGAGAAGAGTTGCCACAGACTATTGAGAAAATGTTCCAGTTTATTATTTTTAATTCTGATTTTGTTCTCTATTAAGAGGGGATTTTTAATTTTTCTACCTTACTAATGGGTGATAATTTCTACTCTTTCTCCAGGCAGGTTGAGACAGTTCTCTTCTCTGGTTTCAAACACATTTCAATAGAATACAAAATAGGTTTTAAAGTGAGAAATAATTAAAGCTTCTTCATATCACCTATTGTCAATAACCTATTTTTTTTTTTTTTTTTTTTATAGGAACAAGGGATTGAACTCAGGGGCATTCTACCTCCAAGATACACTCTCAGCCCTATTTTTTATTCTTTTATTTTGAAACAGGGTCTAAGTTGCAGAGGGCCTCACTAAGTAGCTGAGGCTAGCTGTGAACCCTGATCCTCCCGTCTTAACCTCCCAAGTACTAGAATTACAAGCATGTGCCACCACATCCAGATCAATAAGCTAATTCTGAGGAGAACAAATCCAAGGAGGATAAATTTCGTTTGAGAAGACTATATGGGAAAAGATCAAAATCCTAAGGTCTTTCTGCGGAGGAGAAAATCGAGTTCAAGGTTGGGGAGTTGGGGCAGAGGGGGTCGGTGAGGACCACAGAGAGACCTGGCAGTAAGCCAAAGCTAGCATGAAGTCACTTATTATCATATGGAGGGGTACTGCATTTCAAATGTTGGCAAAGGATGGCAAAGAATGGGTTCTCTCCTCCCCTCTTTTTTTTTTTTTTTTTTTTTTTTGGTACTGGGGATTGAGCCCAGGGGCATGCTACCTCAGAGCTATACCCCAAGCTCTATTTTATTTTTATTTTGAAGCAAGGTCTCACTGGGTTAATGAGAGTCTCACTACTTGCTGAGGCTATCCTCGAACCTACGATCCCCCTGTCTCACCCTCCCAAATACTGGGATTACAGGCATGTGCCGTTACACCAGGCTTGAGGATTCTTTTTTAAATGTGATGGACTTCGTGGCAGATTTAATGTGATGGACTTCATGTATGTTTTAGAGAAGAAAATGCAGCTGTCAGAGACATGCCTAAATGTGCATCTTTAGCCGGGCGTGGTGGCGCACGCTTGTAATCCCAGCATTCGGGAGGCTGAGACCGGAGGATCCAGGTTTGAGGCCAGCCTCAGCTACCTAGTGAGGCACTCCACAACTTAGCAAGACCCGGTTTCAAAATAAAGAATAAAAAATAGGGCTGGGGGTATAGCTCGGAGGTAGAATGCCCTTGAGTTCATTCTCCAGTACCGCAAAAATAAATAAACAAACAAATAAATAAATAAATAAATAAATAAATGTGCATCTTCCATTCTCCCTTCCCCTGCAGCCCTGACACCCCTCTGTCCAGGTTTCAGGAATTACAATTCTTCAAACCAGATTAGAGTAATTATAGTAATATACAGACAACCCTCTGTATCAGAAGGTTCCACATCTGTGCATTCAACTGAATGTCAAAAGTATTTTCTTAAAATCTTTATTTTGACCGAACATTTACAGACATTTTTCCTTTTCTTTATTCCCTAATCAATACAATGTAATATAAACCGGGAGGGTTGATACACACCTGTAATCCCAGTATTTGGGAGGCTAAAACAGGAGGATCACAGGTTTGAAGACAGCCTCAGCAAGTAGTGAGATTCTCATCAACCTAGTGAGACCCTGTTTCAAAAATTAAAATAGAAAAAGTAAGATAGGACTGGGGGTATAACTTGGAGGTGAAATGCCCCTGGGTTCAATTCCCGGCACCACCACAAAAAAAAAAGTAATTACTATTTATATAGCATTCACATTGCATTAGGGATTGTAAGTAATCCAAAGCTGATTTAAAGTGTACAAGAGGATTGTGGAGGTTATATGCAAATACTACACTATTTTATATAAGGGATTTGAGCATCTGAAGATTTTGGTATCCGCAGGCGTTCCTGAAACCAAGCCCCCTCATATATATTTACATATTGTTATATATGTGCATAGATAAACATAGAAAATGTTTATTCCAAAAATGGAATTATACTATCATTTTTATACCCAGAGTAATAGCACGCCTAGGAAGAAAGTCCCCATGCACTGAAAATGCCTTACATTTCATGATTCTTAATAGTTATTTAAAGATCAGAGATAAAGACGTGGAGCTTAATGACATCTTTTTTATTAGTAATTGGCAACTCACCTCACAAATGGTGGCATAGGTGTCATTCTGCATTAGAAAAAAAAAAAGGAAAACAAAAGTACTTAAAATCCTTAAGTTGTAAATAATTTTAGTGACACTTAGTTGTATTTTTTTCCAAATTAATTTTTTGCCCCAACAAAAAATAAAAAGGAGCCCAGAGCTGGGCTTTTCTCCTAGAAGGCCACAGTGTAAGTAATTCTAAAAATTATGTTGTTTGTATCACTGGGAGGAAAAAATGGAAGAATATGATGTCTACTGGAAAAATCTCAGTCAGCTAAAAGATAATCTGTGGTGGACTGGGTTAGGAAATAAAGGAGTATCCACAGAGGCCCAAGAGAGACAAAATAAAATGAAAACCACCATTAGCTCTAGCTAGCAAAGGCCAGCAGGTTCCTCTGCTCAGACTGGCTGCTTCAGTATCCACCCTGCTGCTTGGTTGTTGCCTGGCAACAAATGGTGCTTCCTATTCATTCACTTGGCAAATGTTGATGATGGAGCAGCTACTCTGTGCCTGCCCTGTGGTCAGTGCAGAGGATACAGTTTGAAAAAGACAGTCCTACCCTGATGGAGCTTACATGTTGGAGTAAAAGATATTCAACATATACCTAAGCTGGGTATGGTGTCCCACACCTGTAAGTCCAGTACTTAGGGGGCTTAGACAGGAGGATCACAGTTTCCAGGACAGTTTCCACAACACAGTAAGACTCTCAGTAACCTAGTGAGATCCTATTTTAAAAAAAAACTAAAAGGGCTGGGTGTATAGCTCAGAGATAGAATGCCCTTGGTTTCAAGCCCCACTACCAAATATATATATATGTACATATATACATATATTTGCATATATATATGATTATCTAAATTGCAATATGTAAGCCTGATGTAGTGGTGCACACTTGTGATTCCAGTACTTGAGAGGCTGAGACAGGAGGATCACAGGTTTAAAAACAGCCTCAGCAATTTTGTGAAACCCTCCAAAACTGAGACCCTGTTTCAAAATAAAACAGGTCTTGGGATATAGATCAGAGGTAGAATGTTCCTGGGTTCAATCCCCAGTACCACAAAAATAAATAAATAAATATATAAAATGTATAATAGTAACCAAGTCCAGATGACAAATGCTGTATTTATTTATTTATTTATTTATTTATTTATTTATTTATTTATCTATTTTGTGTGTGTGCGTTACTAGGATTGAACCCAGGGGTGTTCTAACCACCAGTCCTTTTTTATTTTTTTATTTTAAGACAGAATCTCAGCCGGGCTTGGTGGCACACACTTATAATCCCAGCATTTGGGAGGCTGAGACTAGAGGATCCGGGTTCGCAGCCAGCCTCAGCTGCTTAGTGAGGCCCTGTTTCAAAATAAGGAATTTAAAAAAAATGGGGCTGGAGCTGTAGCTCGGAGGTAAAATGCCCCCAGGTTCCATCCCCAGTACAAATAAATAAATAAATATAAAACAGAATCTCACTTAAATACCACACAGTATTGGCCTCAAGCCTGTAATCCTCCTGTCTCAGATTCCCAAGTACTGGAATTACAAATTTGCACCATGACCCTAATTAAATGCAACTCTTCTTAAATACTTCCATTATATGAGGCACACAACCACAAATGTGGAAACAGGCATAAATAACTCTCATAAGAAAGCTAGACATGCCGGGCGTGGTGGCGCACGCTTGTAATCCCAGCATTCAGGAGGCTGAGACCGGAGGATCCGGGTTCGAGGCCAACCTCAGCTACCTAGTGAGGCCCTCCACAACTTAGTGAGACCCTGTTTCAAAATAAAGAATAAAAAATAGGGCTGGGGGTATAGCTCGGAGGTAGAATGCCCCTGAGTTCAATCCCCAGTACTGCAAAAAAAAAAAAAAAAAAAAAAAAGAAAGAAAGCTAGACATGGTGGCACACACCTGTAATCCCAGCACTTGAGAGGCTGAGACAGGAAGATCACAGGTTCAAGTCCAGCCTCAGCAACTTAGTGAAAATCACAGATCTGAGAAATCTTTAAAAATCACCAATTATAGCTAAGTGTGGTGGCGCATGCTTGTAATCCCAGCATTTGAGAGGCTGAGACCAGAGGATCCGGGTTCACAGCCAGCCTCAGCTACCTAGTGAGGCACTCCGCAACTTAGTGAGACCCTGTTTCAAAATAAAGAATAAAAAAATAGGGCTGGGGGCATAGCTCAGAGGTAAAATGCCCCTGAGTTCAATACCTAGTACCGAAAAAAAAAAAAAAATCACCAATTATATCAGGCATGGTGGCCCATGCCTATAATCCCAGTACTTGGGAGGCTGAGACAGGAGGATGACAGGTTCAAGGACAGCCTTAGCAAGTAGTAGACTGTCATAAACCTAGCAAGACCCTGTTTCAAAATAAAAAAATAAAAAGAGCTGGGAGCTGGGAGTGTAGCTCAGAGGTAGAATGCCCCTGGGTTCAATCCCCCATACCAAATATATATTATATATGGTAGATGTGAAGCAATTGGACAACCCTGATTTGTATTAACTTTCCTTGACCTCTTGTTGAATGAATAATGTTGATCTAAACTTTTTTATTGTATGTATTACTCAGGCTATCATATTTTTTCCTTTATCATCAAGTAAGATAGTTGAAAACCAATTGGAATGCACATAGGAATCCTCTTAGACAGTTTTCCTCTGGAGGGAACCAGCAGTATCAAATAAAAACATAATCAATACTTACACACTTTAAAGCACATTTTTCCTGATCTACAGAGTTCCAAAAATGACATCCTTGGATGCACTGCAAGGGACAACAACAGACAGTGGTGACTGAGGAGATGTGACTTAGTCTTGTCCCCTGGAAACAAAAAGTACCACCTGGTGTTTTGGAAATAGAAATCTACCAAGGAAGCTGCAGCCTCCAAAGGATCAGGTCCTCTGGGATTCTAATCAAAGCTGTCATGGTTGGGGGTGGTTCCGAGCAGGGCAGCAGACTTGCTGAGTGAAACGCAGCCCTAGGCAAGTCTAGAACCCAGGAGCAGAGCGCTCGACCTTGGGGAACACACTGTCCACGGGGTAGCTGGCAGCAGGTCATGTCCAGAGCAGCATGGCATTAAGTGTCCCCTGGCTCCACAGGCTGTTCTCACACATGCAAAACTCATAACTGGGGACACAACCAGAAGGTGGCATGTCAAAACCTAATAGGTAGCAGGGTGTGGTGGTGCACACCTGTAATCCCAGTACTTAGGAGGCTGAAACAGGAGGATCGCAGGTTCACAGCCAGCCTCAACAACTTAGTGAGGCCCTCCACAACTTAGTAAGATCCTGTTTCAAAATAAAAAGTAAAATAGGGCTGGGGGCAAAGCTCAGAGGTAGAATGTCCTTGGGTTCAATCCCCACCAAAAACAAAACAAAACAAAACAAACTAATAAATAGCCAAGTCTGGAGGCATACACCTGTAATCCCAGTACCTGGGAGGCTGAAACAGGAGGATCACAGGTTGGAGGACAGCTTCAGCAACCTAGCAAGCCCCTGTTTCAAAAAAAATTTTTTGTAAAGGGCTGGGATTATAGCTCAGAGGTAGACTGTCCCTGGGTTCAATCCCCAGTAACACACACACACACACACACACACACACACACACACACACACACACACAGAATAGATTGACCATTTGGGAAGTCGACTGCCTACTCACAGCCACCCTAAGCTCCTTCTGGACAGACCCAGCATATCTCTCCTCATCTTTCTGGGTTTGTCCCTGTGGTTCCATTGATCATTCCTTCCACAGGCCACATGCTGACAGCCCCCAAATTTGTTAACCACTCCTTTCCAGCTCCAGCCTCAGATGTCCACCTGGTTGTCTCCACTGAAGCCCCTGCAAGCACCTCGGATCCAGTGTGTGAAACACCGAAGTCCTCATTTCCCACCCTCACCTTTGCTCTTTCTCCCATGCACCCCTGACCCTACAGTCCAGCCACCACCCAGTCATACGGACTCAGCAGGTAGTTAATGAAATGTGCCTGGCTTCCCCCCTCTCTGCCCCGATTTCCTGTTGTGACCTCACCACTTGCCAACTGGCCTCATGAATTCGTGTCGGTATTTAGAGTGATATTTTTAAACCAAACCTGATCACGCCCTTCTCTTACCTTAAATTCTATATCTCTCTATCATTTTGTGGATTGAGGCCAAGCCACATCTAACTTAACAACTTCCACCCCATCCCCTCCACTCATTCTCCCTTTCCCAAGCAAGCTGAAATGCTGTTACTTCCCCAAATAAGCTGGGCTGCCTTGGTCTTCATGTCTTGACACAGAGCTCTCTTAGTGATATGCATTTTCCACTCTAGTTTTTCTAGAAAACATCTTCTATAATTTTATAAAGTTTTAGTTAGACGGCCTTGTGTATTCCTTTAAGCTTCCCCCCACGCACACAGACACACACATATGTGTACACACACATATGTGTACACACACATACACACACACAAACACACACACACACATACACACACACACACACCCAACACAGATACACACCACCATTTTGGTTCTCGTGGTCTGGTCATGGCCGTGCTTTATGTGTGTGTCTCAAAAGGTTAAGGGTCCTTTTAAACAGAGACTATTTTATTCATTTGTAAATCTCTAATGCCTAGCCCAGTGCCTGGTTCATACGTACACCATGAGTCACAAACACTTGTTTAATAAGTGAATGCCTGTAAAGAAAGGGTACAAAACCATAAAGTATAATTGTGAGAAGAAGCATTGAAGATGAGCTAGCCCAACCATCTCAGAGGACACATAAAAAAGCCAAATCTCAGAAATGTTAAGTAACTTATCCAAAACTACACAGGGATGCCAAGTCAAAATCACAGACATGATTTGTCCTGTGCTCTTTTCACTTCAGGGAATTGCATTTTTAAATGAATTCCATAATTCATGCTCCTCACGATTTTCCACTAATCATTTCCCAGCAGGGATAAGTAAATGAGATTTTACTTTGCAGTTATTCTTCGTGTCATAAAACCTGACCACTTTTTCTTTTATATCAACGCATACACTGTGAAGTTCTTGACAATGGAAGCAATTACTCACCGGTTCACTCAGATTGTATGATGTGCCAGTGTCCAGCTGCCTGCCCTGAAACAGAGAATCAGGTGATGAGGATCTACCACCTATTATATTGGGCTCAACGTAATCACCACACCTACTCCCTCACTCTCTCTCCTTTGCTCCTGGAGATTGAACCCCGGGACACTCTACCTCCAAAATACACTCTCAGTCTTTTTTTTTTCAACAGGATCTTGCTAAGTTGCTGAGGGTCTCATTAAATTCCTGAGGCTGGCCTCAATCCTGTGATCTTCCAGTCTAAGCCTCACAAGTACTGGGATTACAGGCATGTGCCACCATGCCAACCCACCATACTTTGTGTATGTGTGTCGGGGGGGGGGGGGGATTACACTCCTAGCCCTTTTTTATTTTTTATTTTGTTTTATTTTGAAACAGGATCTCGCTTGGTTGCTGATAGTCTTGCTAAGTTATTGAGAATGATCTTGAGGTAGGAAACCAGTCAGAGCCTTAGAAATATTGTTAAGAGTTTAGACCCAAGATGGGCGAAAGTAAAAGTTCTCCAACTCCTCCCCCAGCTGCCCAAAAGCAAAAGAGCAGATACTTCCAAAAGATAAGGGAGCTGTTTCTTTGGCAACCCAGAGTCATGATCCAGGAGTTCTACCTAATGTAAACAAGAGAGAGCCAGTTAAAAGACTGGAGAAAGCTGGGGGGGTGGTATGTAACTTAAGCATCTTATTTAGGTTAGGTACAATAAATCTAAAGGTTACCCCTCCCCTCTCCAAAGTGAGAGACCAAGCATATAAGAATCATGCCAGCCCTTTGTTCAAGGCTCAGATCGGTGAGTTTGTCAAATGAGCCATTTATCAGTAAATAACCTCTTTGATCTCAGCCTCTGGAAATCCTGTCTTGGTAGCCAGGGGAAACTGAGGAGGGGGAAACTGAGTCTTCTGCAACAGTCGCAAACTTCCCGTCTCGACCTCTGAAATACTAGGATTACAAAAATGCTCTACAGTGGCCAACTCCACCACACCTTTTTAAAAAAAAAAGTTTCCTGGAACCCTGTGTGATGGTGCATACCTGTAATCCCAAGTACTTGGGAGGCTGAGTGGCCAGGTTCTGCTATTTAATGAGGCCCTCCACAACTTAGTGAGACCTTTTTTCCAAATAAGGAATAAAAAATAGGCTTGGGGGTGTAGCTCAGAGGTAGAATGCCCCTGGGCCTGGGTTCAATCCCCAGTTCCACCAAAAAAAAAAAAAAAAAAAAAAAAGCTTTCTGGAATAGTGTAATAGTGTTGCTTCCTGATTGTTTTTATTGTTTTCTAGCTGAAAAGGAACCAAATGTTTAAGTAATTATTAAATCCCTCATGATACCATACAAAATACTAGTGCAAATTACAGATACAATGCCTAAGAATTCTGCAGGAACTACAGTGGCAGGAGGGAAAGTGTGGCTTGAGGAACTGGTGAAGGGTGATGTTAAGAGTCTCATTCAGAATCAAACCGTGGACTAGCTGGGCGTGGTGACACACGCTTGTAATCCCAGCATTTGGAAGGCTGAGACTGGAGGATCCGGGTTCGCAGCCAGCCTCAGCTACCTAGTGAGGTCCTCCGCAGCTTAGGGAGACCCTGTTTCAAAATAAAGAATAAAAAATAGGACTGGGGGTGTAGCTCGGAGGTAGAATGTTCCTGAGTTCAATCCCCAGTATCACACACACACACACACACAAAACCTGTGGACTAACCATTAATCAAGTCAAAGGACCCCTGGAGTACAGGTAAAATTGTTCTCATTACAAGCAAAATAACAATAACAATAACAATAATAATAATAATAATAATAATAATAATAATTCAGAATACCATCTATAATAAAACATATAAATTCCTTGTTTATTTCTCACAAATTTGCTTTTTTTTTTTTTTGGTACGGGGATTGAACCCAGAGACATTCTGCCTCCAAGCTACATCCCAACCTGATTTTATTTCTTATTTGGAAACAGGGCCTCACTAGGTTGCCGAGGCTAGATTTGAACCTGCGATCCTCCTGCTTCAGCTTCCCAAGTACTGGGATTACAAGCATGCGCCACACCCCCGGCCAAATTTGCAAATTTTAAGAAGTGTTTTGCCGTGGGGAAACTGAGAAGAAAAAAAAAAATCTATAAATTGCTCATTCTTTTCTGGCCGTTATTTGAGTGGGTCCTTTGTCAATCGGACTTTACAAAAGATGGCAATACCAGGCCCATGATAATTGAGTAAGAATCTGAAGAGTGTCACATGGGTCTGACCTAGCTTTCATTGATCCTGTGCTCTGCTGGTTGACTTGGAACCAGGGGCAGAGGCAACCAACGTAAGTATTTCTACTAATTCTAGTTGGTGCCCATCAGAAATTCCCCTTACAGTTTTGCTGATAGGAACCACTGAATTTGAGAGGCTATTAATCCAGCAAGGGACTTGCTGTCTGTCCTTGGCTGACCCAGTATTATAAGCATGCTATGTCACAGGAGATGACAGAACTTCCCACATAGGGTCTGAGCATCTGCTGTGGCCTCTGAATAGCCTGTGGTTTTCAAAGAGGACAGTCTATAACCAAGAGCACTCCTCTCTTTTCCATTCATTTTTAACTTCACTCTACCCCCAGTGCCAACAACAGTGCCTGATGGATAGCTGGTATTCAGTAAATATATGCTCAAGGAATAAATCCATGAATCGAAGTGGTCTCCCACTTAGAATCCTTCAAAAGTCCCTTAGAAGTATCATCCAATGGCCTAGCATTGTGCAAGTTATATACAAAAGTAATCAGATAGCCACGCATGACGGTACACACCTGTAATCATAGTACTTGGGAGTCTGAGATAGGAGGATCCCAGGTTCCAGAGCAGCCTCAGCAACTTAGTCTCAACAATCTAGCAAGACCTTGTTTCAAAAATAAAATACGGCTGCAGATATAGCTTGGAGGTAGAATGCCTCTGGGTTCAATCCCCAGTACTACACACACACACACGCGCACACACACACACACACACACACACACAATCAGACACAGAAACCAAAATACAAAGGTTGCCTTTTATTTCTTCATTTGATATGTAAATAAAGATTTTTCTAAATTCCATTTCCTAATCACTTGTATTTGTAGGAAAAGGAGATATAGATTTGCTTATATGATTTTGCTTTTAGAAAAGAACTAAATAATAACACATTTTGCTTTTAAAAAGAACTATATATCATTTAGATTAAGTGTGAGTGTGCATGCGTGTGTGTGTGTGTGTGTGTGTGTGTGTGTGTGTGTGTGTGTATGTGTTACTGGGAATTGAAGCCAGGGGAGCTTTATCTTTTTTTTTTTTTTTTTTTTGGTACTGGGGATTGAATTCAAGGGCATTCTACCTCTGAGCCACACCCTCAACCCTATTTTATTTGAAATAACATCTTACTAAGTTTCAGAGGGCCTCACTAAGTTGCTGAGGCTGGCCTCAAACTGGCGATCCTCCTGTTTCAGCCTCCCAAGTACTGGGATTACAGGCATGCGACACCACACCCAGCCAGCTCCCCAGGCAGTCTTACAGGTGTTTTACACTCAGTCTCACTCAGGCATCTCAACAACATCCTAAAGTAAGTGCTATTATCTGCCCCACTGTACAGATGAGGCACAGGGAGGTTTAGTAAATTGCCTGACTTGGGACTTGAAGGGGTTGGAGCTGTGCCTCGATTAAATGCACAAGGCCTCCTGTACTCTTGGCCAAATCCACATTTCTCACTTGGGACCTTAGTATCTCCCGGCAGTTTACCTTAGCTCCAACTGCTCCAATCATCTGTCTCCAAGACAAAAACCTAGTTCCAAATCTCAGACCCTCTTAACCCAACATGGACTTCCTGGCAGGTGCTCCTCTCTCCTGCTCACCTCTGTGGGAACTCATCTGCTCTGCCTCCAACCCTCAAAAATGGAACAGAGCAGAGAGATCTGCATCTTGATCTCACATGGTTTCTGGGTTGTTTGTTTGTTTGTTTGTACTGGGGATTGAATCTAGGGGCATTCAACCTCTGAGCTACACCCCCAACCCTATTTTTTATTCTTTATTTTGAAACAGGGTCTCACTAAGTTGCAGAGGGCCTCACTAGGTAGCTGAGGCTGGATGCAAACCTGCGATCCTCCTGTCTTAGCCTCCCAAGTACTGGGATTACAAGTGTGTGCCACCACGCCTGGCTTTGATCCCACGTTATGTTCACTCCCAACATGAAATTTTAAATTTAATGCTCTCAACGGACACAAGAGTAGGACAATATTTAATAAGGTTCTGTAGAGATTCAATAATGTGATAATTGTTATAGTACAGTATAGACCCTTAGAAGTCTATTATTAGTATTATTTGCAAACTTGCTATAAACAGTCTTTTACATACATATCTTTGGATATTTCCGCAATAACCTCAGGTAAATTTCTTGATATGCAGGGCTAAACGTGTATTTTCCTTTTCAATTTCAAGACTTATTTACCTATCATTTCCTAGAAATCTCTCAATTAGTATCTGCCAATGCCAGTTTACACATACTTTTGCCAACTCTAAATGTTTTTCATCTTTGTCAACCTGAAAAATTAATCATTCATTTTTACTTTGCAATTCTGTGGTTGCTGTGAGGTTGAATATCTATCCCACGCTTTTTAGCCATTCATATTTTTTTCTTTTGAAGTGGCAATTTATTTCTAAACTTATTTTTATGTATATCAGAATTGGCAAAATTTTATTTATAATGTGTAATACCTTTTTCCACATGTTGGCTTTGTTTTTATTGAACACTGTTTATTGTTCTAATAATTTACATTTTATTTATTTATTTATTTATTTATTTATTTATTTATTTATTTATTTTGGTGTTGAGGATTGAACTTAAAGGCATTATACATCTGAGCTATACTCCCAACCTAATTTTATTTCTTATTTGGCAAAGGGTCTCACTACATTGCTGAGATTGGCCTTGAACCTGCAATCCTCCTCTCTCAGTCTCCCAAGTACTGGGATTATAAACATGGGTCACCATGCCTAGCTTCTTTGGAACTTTAGAAACAAATTTTTAAAATATATTGTCATTGTCTCTAATATTTTAAAAACTACAATACATCATATTCATAATAGTTTTTAAGCCAGGAGTGGTGGCACACGCTTGTAATCCCAGCATTCGGGAGGCTGAGACCAGAGGATCTGGGTTCGAGGCCAGCCTCAGCTACCTAGTGAGGCACTCCGCGACTTAGTGAGACTCGGTTTCAAAATAAAATAATAAAAAATAGGGCTGGGGGTATAGCTCAGAGGTAGAATGCCCCTGAGTTCAATCCCCAGTACCGCAAAAAAAATAAAAATAAAAAAAATACTTACATAATAGTTTTTAATTGTCTAGTGTTGGAAACTTTGGCACCACAACATGCTATAAATTCCATTAGGGCACCAATCACATAACTTGCCTTTTCATATTTCCAATTGCATCACCACAGAGCTGAATTTACAAAGATACCCAGGAATTTTTATTGAATTGAATTGATACTTTTTTTTTTTTTTTTTGCAGTACTGGGGATTGAACCCAGGAGCATTCTACCTCAGAGCTACACCCCTCAGCCCTATTTTTTTATTCTTTAGTTTGAAACAAGGTCTCATTAAGTTGTGGAGGGCCTCACTAAATTGCTAAGGCTGGTCGCAAACTTGCAATCCTCCTGTCTCAGCCTCCCAAGTACTGGGATTACAAGCGTGCGCCACCATGCCCACCTTGGATTGATACTTCCCTTTTTTTTTTTTTTTTTTCCTGGGGATTGAACCTAGGGGCATTCTACCTCTGAGCTATACCCCCAGCCCTATTTTATTCTTTATTTTGAAACGGTCTCACTAAGTTGCAGAGGGCCTCACTAAGTAGCTGAGGCTGGCTGCGAACCTGAGATCCTCCTGTTTCTGCCTCCCAAGTACTGGGATTACAAGCGCGCACGACCACATCCGGCTTGAATTGATACTTCCAATTGAGCATTTCTCAACATTAGTTCCACAGTTATTGGGATTTGTTACTCCAGAAAAGTATTTTATTGCCAAAGATTAGAAAATTGTGATTAAATTCAACTTTTAATTTGCTACTATGCTCTGTGGATCTACAAAATGAGATATGTAGCGAAATGTACTTCCACTTTTGTGTGTGTGTGTGTGTGTGTGTGTGTGTGTGTGTGTGTGTGTGTGTGTGTTACTGGGGATTGAATCCAGGGGCATTTTACCTGTGAGCTTCATCCCTTCATCCCCAGCCCTATTTTGTTTTTTATTTTGAATAGGGTTTCACTAAGTTACTGAGGCTATCCTTGGACCTAGGATCCTCCAGTCTCAGCCTCTCAAACACTGGGATTACATGGATTCACCACCACACCAGGCAATTTGGGTATGTTTTGTTTTGTTTCAGTACTGGAAATGGAGCCCAGGGGCAGTCTACCTCCAAGCTACACCCCCAGCCCTATTTTTTTTATTCTTTATTTTGAAACAGGGTCTCACTAAGTTACTAAGGCTGGCCACAAACCTGTGATCCTCCTGTCTCAGCCTTCCAAGTACTGGGATTACAAGCGTGTGCTACCACACCTGGCTAACTTGGGTGTTTTTGTCCAGCAATTCTGATATTCTTTTGTTTAAGACTCTTTGTATTTCTTTTTAAATTTTAAAAAATGCCTCCATAGCAAGAAATAGTGAAATCAAAGATGACCTTCATAGGAAATACCCATGTTAAACAAACCGGGCAGGTTGACACACATGCTGTAACCCCAGTACTGAGACAGGAGTATCACAAGTTCCAGGCCAGCCTCAGCAACTTAGCAATACTTCCAGCAACCTACTGAGACCCTGTTTCTAAACAAAAAATAAGAAAAGGAGTGTAGCTCAGAGGTAGAATGCCTCTGGCTTCAATCCCCAAATCCCCAGAAATACACTTGAGCACACACACACACACCAAAAAAAAAAAAAAACAGGATGGCACAAAAAATATAATGAACTGCATATCCTCTGCCCTAGTCCATGGCTAACTCAGTGGTCCATTCACCTGGCTTTCGTCCCTCCGCCCCTGCATGGGCGGCCCAGATTAGAGCAGTTTATTACAGTCACTGGCCACACTGGCAGGCCGTGTGTCTGGCGGTTGCCACCTCATCAGCTGAGCCTGCCTCCGTGGGCGGCGAGCGGAAGTCTACTCAGCAGAGGAACAAACTGTCTGCTCCTACTGCCAAACCCTGACATCAAGGGGCCCACACAGAAAGGTAAGAACAAATAAAGCTAACCTAAGCTGAAAATGAGGACTGCAATTTCAAACACAATCAGAATCAGTTTTAAGAGTATGGAAATTAACAAATTACAGTGGTACACTCACATAACAGAACACTCTAAGTGAATTAAAGATCCTGTGTCCAGCTAGGCATAGTGTTGCACACCTGTCATCCCAGTACTTGGGAGGCTGAGACAGAAGAATCACAGGTTTGATACTGGCCTTAGCAACTTAGCAAAGACCCTCAGCAACTTAGTTCCACCCAGTTTCCCAATTTCCAAAAATAAAAACAGGGCTGGGGGTGTGGCTCAAAGGTAGAATGTCCCTGTCATTTGATCCCCAGTACCAAAAAAAAAAAAAAATCTTCCAGTATAAGAGAAAAATCAGCAGGGTGTGGTGGCACATGCTTGTAATCCTAGCATTTGGGAAGCTGAGACCAGAGGATCCGGGTTCGAGACTAGCCTCAGCTACCTAGTGAGGCCCTCTGCAACTTAGTGAGATTCTGTTTCAAAAATAAAGAATAAAAAAAAAATAGGCCTGGGGGTATAGCTCGGAGGTAGAATGCCCCTGAGTTCAATCCCCCCCCCCCCCAAAAAAAAGAGAAAGAGAAAAATCATGATATAATGTGAAATGCCTACTGTGGCCAGGTGTGGTGGTGCACGCTTGTAATCCCAGCATTTGGGAGACTGAGACAGGAGTATCCGGGTTCACAGCCAGCCTTAGCTACCTAGTGAGGCACTCCACAACTTAGTGAGACCCTCTTTCAAAGTAAAGAATAAAAAAATAGGGCTGGGGTTGTAGCTCGAAGGTAGAATGCCCCCTGGTTCCATTCCCCAGTACCGCAAAAAAAAAAAAAAAAAAGCCTACTGTGGCCAGGTGTGGTGGCACATGCTTGTAATTCCAGTATTTGGGAGGCTGAGACAGGAGAATCACAGGTTCTAAGCCAGCCTCACCAACTTAGTGGTCCTCCACAACTTAGTGAGATCTTGTTTTCAAATAAAGAATAAAAATAGGGATAGGGGTTGTAGCATGCCCCAGGGCTCAATCCCCAGTACCACCACCCCCCCCCCAAAAAAAAAAAAACACCTATTGTGCACAACTGTCTGTAAAATTATGTATAAATAATATTTGAAGATATATTTGAGGAAAAATACTAGAAAAAAATACAATCAGAGGTGAATAGTGGTATTATAGAAATGTTTCCCCTTCGTTCTTTTTCTTTTTTTTTTTTTTTTTTTTTTTTTTTTTTTTTT